>JAFEMH010006361.1:0-126690 GCA_022495995.1 Adenophora triphylla var. japonica | reverse complement strand
TCATTGGAATTTTTGCCAGTAAGCACTTGAGATGTGCCCATTCGTGTATGTTAACATCTTGCTGAGAGACGAGATAAGTGTCTAGGAGATGGGCGTCATCTACGGCGAGCGCCATTCCTCCGCGAATGAGTGTTAGTGACGTTTTATTTTGAAATAATTTGTAAAAAGGGAAAGTAAAAAGAAATGAAAAGACATATAGGATTATTTGTACCTTGTAGAAGTGAAAAGATAAGAAAAGATTATTCATACCTGGCTTTAAGAGGATGTTTGTCTAAATGTAGTACCTTTTAAAGGTGAATGGCATTTCCAACTTCTTGGGATCATTTGGCCATCCAAGGTTGACAAACAATATGCTCCACGCTTTTCGGCCTGTTTCTGCATCAATTAAGGATAGGGGCCTTACCAATTTGGGGAAAGTTTGCACTGCATTGAGCTCCTTTGTATTCTCAACAGAAAGACGCTTTCGTAGAACTAAGTCACCTACTTGAAACCTCCTGACCCTAATATTTTTGTTGTAGAGACCTGGCCACTCTTTGTTGATATGCTACCATCCTTATTTTAGCCATATCTCTTAGCTCATCCACGAGTGATCCAAATAATGTGTTAAGATGTCAACTATTATGCTCAGGTGTCAACAAACCGTATTATATAGTCGTAGGGTACCGGAAAACTTCTGCAGGGATGACTCGGATTCTGTCCAAACACTAGAGAATAGGGTGTTTAACCAAGGTGGCATTCTTTAGATGTCGTCCTATCGACCCATAAAACAGTGGTAGTCTTTTTCTCGTCCATCTCCCTTTCTTTTGGTCCAACCTTCTCTTTAGATTGCTTATAATAATCTTATTACTAGATTCCGCTTGTCCATTTGCTTGAGGGTACGAACAGTGTGAAGATGTCACCATCTTGACTCCCATCTATTCAAGAAATCTTTTGTTTTCCGATAAATTGTGAGCCATTGTCGCATATTATCTATGAAGGTATCCCAAATCTGTTGAATATGTTTCTTTTTATGAAAGAGATTACTTCTATGTCTCAGACTTGCACGTACGCTTTAGCTTCTACCCATTTGGAAAAATAGTCTGTCATGGCTAGTAGAAACACTTTTCCTCCTGGAGCCCTGGGCAGCTTTCCTACGATATCCATTCCCCATATCATAAATGGCCATGGCGACGGATAGGATGTAGCAATTTGAGTGGTTGATGTAGGATGTCGCGCGTGCCTTTGGCAGAATCACATTTCTTGGCATACTGCAACATTTCTTCGCATCGTCGGCCAGAAATAGCCCATATTTAAAGCCTTGGAATATAGGCTTCGCCCGTATGATTGCCACATTGCCCTTCCATGCGGCTCTCTTAAGACATGTTGTGAGCGGTGCGCTTCTAGACACCTTAAGTAATGACCTGCAACATATTTCCTAAACAAGAAGTTATCAATAAGTAAATACTTAGATGATCTTACCCTGAACGCTCGAGCGTTCTTCTCCTCAGGTGGGATTGTATCATCTTGGAGGTATTTGATGATAGAAGGCTGTCCAAGAGGTCAGCCTGGGGTGGGAAGGATGTCATCATCTATGACAAACGGCTCGAGATGGTCAAATCTTTGGGATGTCGACATGCACAATTGGGATACTTGTCTGCCAGAAATAATTTTGAAGAGTGAGCCTAGGTTTGCCAGAGCATCTTCTTGTGAGTTTTCTTCTCGCGGCACTGTTCCAAAGTGAAAGTTTTGAATTTGGCGCCAAGATTTTTACTATCTCAAAGTATGTCGTCATCTTTGCATTCTTCGCTATGTAGGACCCGTTGTAGTGGTTGACAATTAGCAATGAATCCATAAACACCTGGATGTGCTTGATGTCCAGGTCCTGTGCCACTGTTAAACCTGCAATTAATGCCTCATATTCTGCTTCGTTATTAGTGGCCTTAAAACTGCAGCTGATGGATTGTGGTATTATGTCCCCTTGTGGCGACTTAGTACAACTCCAAGTCCTGTGCCTCTCATGTTGGAAGCACCATCTGTATAAAGTGTCCACATATTCAAGATGTCATCATCTTGTAGTTGCTGAACCTCCAATTGTACTTCTGGTTGCATGGTTGGACTAAAGTCAGCCACAAAAATCAGCTAGAGCTTGAGATTTATTGTTGTTCTGGGCTCATATTTGATGTCGTAAGTTCTTAACTGTACGGACCATTTAGCCATCCTACCTGACATCTCTGGTTTTCTCATAACATTCTTAATAGGATAGTTAGTACGCACAATTATAGTATGTGTTTCAAAATAGTGTCTCAACATAATAGATGCAGTTATCAAAGCTAAAATCAATTTTTGTAAATGAGAATACCTGGTCTCTGCGTCTAAAAGTGTCTTACTTATATAGTAAATGGGTTGTTGAATACCATCTCGCTCTGTTACCAGGACCGCACTTACCGTGCTTTTTGATACTGTTAGGTAGATGAATAGGTGTCCGTACTCCTGAGGTTTGGCCAATAATGGAGGTGTCGATAGGTAACCTTTGAGGTCTTGAAAAGCTTGTTCATGCTGATCTTCCCACTGGAAATTCTTATTATTTCTTAAGATGTCATAAAAAGGCTTGCATCGATCAGATGATTTGGAAATGAACCTGGTGAGTGCTGCAATCTTCCCTGTCAATCTCTGGACGTCTTTGACGGATTTAGGTGACGACAGGTTAATGATGGCACGAATACGCTCGAGGCTGGCTTCAATGCCCCTTTTAGTCACCATATAGCCCAAAAATTTTCCTGCCTTCATTCCAAAATTGCATTTTGCTAGATTATGTTTCATGTTGAAACAATCCAAGATGTCGAAGGCTTGGGACAGATGGCTTATATGATCTTCAGCTTTCTTGGATTTCACGACCATATCGTCAATATATACCTCCATTGTGTCCCCAATCTGGTCCTTGAACATTTTATTCACGAGCCTCTGATATGTTGCACTTTTGCTTTTTAGTCCAAAAGGCATAGCAATATAATAATAGATACACATGGGTGTTATGAAGGCGGTGTCCTCTTGATCAGATGGCTCCATCTGGTTTTGTTGGAATCTTGAAGATGCGTCCATAAAAGTGTGAAGCTCATGACCTGAAGTAGCATCCACGATGAGTCGATGTGAGGTAATGGGATAAGATCCTTGGGACGAGGCTTTGTTCAAGTCGGTGGAAATCGACGAAACTCGCCATTTTCCATTCTTCTTCTCGACCACAACCACGTTTGCTAACCATCTTGGATATTCTACCTCCCGTATCATGTTGGCTTTAAGTAAGTGCTCCACTTCTTCCTTGATTATCTGGTTTCTTGTTTCTGCAAACTTCCTGCGCTTCTGATGTACTGGCTTGTAACTGGGATCAACATTGAGCTTGTGGGTGATGACATCTTTGCTGATGCTGGTTATGTCATCATGCTTCCAAGCGAAGCTCTTCGTCTTGCTTCTAAAAGGTCTACAAGTTTCTCTTCTATATCTGGTGGAATATCACTGCCAATAAGCACTTTGATGTCTGGATTTGAAGGGTCTAGCAATACTTCTTTTACGTCGTTCTCCCTTACTTCCAGGATCTCACGTGCTTTTTTCTGTAATTGCTATGCTTGCTTTGGAGATGTCGACGCCTTCATTGATGTCTTATAGAACTCCTTAGCCACTTGTTGATCACTATATATCTTAGCGACTCCCCAAGGTGTAGGGAACTTCACGCACTGATGGTAAGTGGAAGGTACAGCTTTCATTCCATGAATCCACGTCCTTCCAAGAATCACATTGTAAGAAGTCGCACAATCAATTACACAGAACCGCTCCATTGTGTTGAGTCCTTTTGAGTAGATAGGAAGCTTTATTTCTCCCACTGTTTCTTTGACTTCGCCACTGAAGCCTACCAACACTGATGATTTCTTGATGATCTCCGATTCTGGGATATTCATCTCTTTTAGGGTGCTTAACATAATGAGATTGACGGAGCTACCCCCATCGACCAAGATGCGCCTAATGGTGCAATTGGCAATCTGCAAGGAAATGACTAGGCCATCATGGTGAGGTTCTAGCAAATTGTCTCGATCACTCTCATCAAAGGTAATTGGCTCCTGGCAGGATGTCGACATCCTGGATGGTCTTTATGGATTCTCCTCCTTTGACTCCTTGAGATGTCGCTTTGCAGCAGAGTAGGAAGTGCCACAAATTTCTGACCTGCCACTAATGAAATTGATGACTTTCGTTGATGCTGGAGGAGAAACTGGTTGCTCGACTTCATGTGGAGCTTTCGCATTCTCGGTCTTCTTCTTTCTGGAATCCAGCAACTCCTTGAGATGTCCCTTCGAGAGCAGGTAGCTGATCTCCTTTCTCAGCGCAATACAATCCTCTGTGATATGCCCAAAGTCTTCATGGTAGGCACACCATTTTGACTTGTCACTCCATCCCGTAGATTTTTCTGTCTTCTTTGGCCATCTCGCTTTGTCTCCCAAGTTGCCCATTACAGAAAGTACACCTGAAATGTCAACAGAAAAGCAATAATAGAAAATATTAGGCACATTATCATTATATCCGTCCTCACCCTCGATTGAATTAATTTTGTTGTTGTCAATTCTCAGATAAGGATTGGATCGGTTGTTTCTGCGGTGAGATGATTCGGTCTTCCTGTCCGGGTTGTCATATGTCGACACCTTGCTTGAAGATTTTGACCTCCGCAACTCATCTTCCTCCAAACTTATGAACCTTAGGGCCACACTTCTGACCTATTCCAACCGCTTACAAGGAGTCATCACCAAATCCCGATAATATTGGGAATCCTTCTTGACCCCATCTTGAATGCTTATGTGGTCACATCGACATATCAAGATTGGGAATTTCGAACTTCTCTATTGAACCGGTGGACATATTCTTTCGGGGTCTCGGTAAGGGTCGCTAGGTCACATTGTAGAGGTCACTTGTCCACTTCTCAAATTGTCGACTGCATGAGAACTGATTATAGAACATGTTGATAAGTTGGGCAAAGGAACCAATTGAGCCTAGAGGCTGCCTAATCAACCACTTTATAGCCGGTCCAACCAAGGTCGATCCAAATCCTCTGCACAGACAAGCCTCTCGAAGCGCAACGCGGGATATGCACTATGTTCATCTTCTCTTGATAATGGGCGACATGCTCCTGGATCCGTCTTTGCCGTCATATAACTTCATGGATGGAACACTGAAACGCTTCGGGATTTCAACATTTGCAATGGCTGGGACAAACCGAGACTGATTATAGCAATTCCGAGACACTGGCTGGATTGGGGGGTTATGCCTGGTACATTCATTATCAGCACTCTAAGATCCTGCTGTAAGTACCCAAATCTGGCTCATGCCTTTCGGTTAAGTATTCCGGCAATTCCCCAAACTTTCCTAAAGTTCAGGGGCAATTCTAGAACTTTCCAAAACCTTCCAATGGTGGAAGGACTTGCTAGGAATTAAAATTCCAAGCAGCCCCTCGCTGGAAAGGAGTTTTTAGGCGCCACCTTCCATGGATCTTGAAGCAGGCTGAATCACCAAGGATTGTCTAGTGACCTTCTTAAGGCACGAAAGACATAGGATGAGTATAAAGATCCAATCTTTATACCCCTCCCCTTAGTCCCTTTGGTACTTGAAGCATCCCATGGGGTGGATCGGTGTAAAATTCTCATCTTTACATTGTTTCTGTCACGACCCTAATCCTAGGCACAATATTATCACGTGTTGAGCATGTGTATTTGGAGAACAAATTATATTATCTATTGTTTCGCATTTTAATTGTGGCGATTATGTGTTAGTTTAGCACTTTTATAATTTATATGATAATTTCTCGACATGTTAATAAATTAAATAAATTCCAAATTTTAAAGTAGTAATTTTGGGTAAGCAGCATTTTATTATGAGGCGAAGGGAGTAATAATGGTAATAATAATAAAATAATAATAAAAGATATATGGGATGGATTGGGTTGAAAGAAATAAAATGCACTTTCTCTTAAAGGCCACGTCAGTTTATTTGCTTGGAAGAAAAAATTTGGCACTAGGCTACTTGACGTGGTTAAGGTGGAGGTGTAATAATATTACAACTTCTTTGATGACTCTTCTACAATGTCAATTAAATAGAATAACAATGTTTGACTAAGGTAAGCTGGGAGAGAGAAGGGAAGGCAGTACACCATATTATGTATTAGAAAGAAAGTTTCATTTTCTTCCCAGTATCATTTCTCTCTTTCTCAAAAGAAAATCCATGGAAGTTCCAGTTCTTAACCTTGTCTTCTAAAAATCATAACAAATTCAATACTTCTTCGTTTCGGAACGGATTGCGGATTCGGGTTCCTGACGGCAAGGGGATCATTTAGAGCTACTCAAATAATTATTTTATTTTTCATCATTCAGGTAAGTTATTATGATTCTTTTCAAAAAGGGTTCATTCCTTGATTATTGTTGTTAATAAAATGATTTACATGATTTTTGGTATTGTTGGAACACTTTTAATTGGAAAGATTTGATTTTTGGAAAAGTTGAATTGAATGGGTATAGAGTAGTTGCTGTAGTAACAAGAAAATGGTTTGGAATGATACCTAAAGTGTTAATGTTTTGATATACTTGATTGCATGGCAAAATGGAGTAGAGTTTGGTACAAAAATGAGGTTGGTTGATGTTGGATTAGTGGGGAAAGGAGTATGAAATAGTTTAGTGATGATATGTTGAAGTTGGGTACTGAATTGAGCTTGTTTTGGTGTGTCCAAAAACAGAGGACTTTAGTATTTTTGCTTTGGTTTTGAATGCTGGCTTGATGTTACGGAAGAAGTTGAAGCGGCTTTGATTTTGGCTTGGGGCACGAGTCGTGCCCTTTTTGCCATTCGTGACCACGAGTCGTGGAAAGTGGTCTAAGTCGTTACGAGTAGATTGAGGGAAAAAGGCACGAGTCGTGCCGAGAGGGCACGAGTAGTGCCACTGACCGGAAATTCTGCATCAACTTTAAAAGGCTTGGAAACCTATTCAAACAAGAACCAACTTGAACACTCTTTAATTTATATTAAAGTAGAACACTTTATCTTTACAATGGTGTCTTACTTGGTCAACATGGATAAGAGGAAGGTGTTTAAATATTGTTCCAAAAAGGGTTGAGAGGCTTGATTTGTAACTTAAACCAAAGTTGTTAAAACTTGGTAAAATGAAGTGGACCCTTTATAGAAGGTGTTCAATATTGCGTAATAAATTTGTAGGGCTTACTTGTGATTCATTGTAGCCATATTTGATGTCATATTTTTGGTTGGTTGTGCACATAGTGTTTAATACATGTTGCACTATTACCTTTGTTTGAACATGAGCATTATTATCATGTTATTAGTTGATACTTTTCAATAGTGTTTTCAATATAAGCTACACTATTGTGATGGGTTGACATGAGTAGTATTACCATGTTATATTTTGATATTCCCAAGGTGTGGATTTAAATTCAAGTAATTAATATGTGCTTGAATATATGTTTTTAATCAGCTGATGTTTGGGGGTATAATGGAATACGATCACTTATGAGAAATTGTTCCATAAGGTGCTCGGATTACATTATATCTGTGACCTTTCCCCCTCTGTGGCCACAGACTGGGGTTCAACTTCTATGAATATGTGCAGTCAGTTCATATGAATGTTGAAGTCTTATATCTTCCCTGAAAAACGGGTCTTATAAGACGTGAATATGCAATCAGCAGTTCACAAGAGATGAGTTATTACAATAGCTATCTCTGTTATATGATTGGTTCTTCGTGAATATGCATAAGCAGTTCACAAGAGAGGTGTTATAATAATAGCTCTCTCAGTTATATGGTATTGATTCTGGTGATTATGAATTCACGGAATAATGGGATTATTTACTTCCGCCTTGGTACGACTTATGATTCAGATGGGAAAGTTAAACAAAGGTAACGAAAGGTGTTTACTGTTTTACCAATGTGTGAGATGTACCTTGTTATGTGTTGCATCTTACTTGGCATATTATTGCATGCATAATAGCTTATTGAGATTTATTCTCACTCTTCTCCCTTTAATGTTTTAGATCGGATTTGAGACAGAGGACCGGCCGGTGAGGATGGTGCGGAGTTTGTACGAGTAAATTGGGTTGTTGGGTACGTTGTTGTCCTAGAAGGGTTGTGGAATTATATTTTGCTTAGCTCCTTGGTGGATTTGTATATATGTATGTACTTTGGTTTCAAAATGTTATTTGTGAACTTTTGTAAAGGTGTAACTAAGTTGGTTTGAAAGTCAGTTAAATATGTACCCCTTTCCTCCATGTGGAGATGACCCAAGTTCGTATTTGTATGTTAGTGTTAAGGTTAGTTTCTTTCCAAGTTAAGTTAAAATGTTTTGAAAAATTTCAGGTGGTCATTTCGTAGTTTGGGCTCTCCGGCTCGGGACACGTGTTAGGTTCCGGGTTGGGTTGCCCAGGTTGGTATCGAGCCTCGTTTAGAGGTTAAGGGTAGATGTCTAGTTTAAGGGGGAGTGTGTGATAATTTACGCCGAGTGTTTGATGCAGGTGTTTATTTTAATATTTGGGAATGAGGATGATCAGCATCAGGCTCAGGGCAATGTTGACAATGCAGGGGGTGATGGAAATCCGAATGTTGAGATGATGAACATGTTCTGGGTATTTTTGCAAAATATGGCAACACAAGGGCAAGCACAGCAGCAGCAAGAGGGCAGATTTGGGCATGGTTTGGAAAAGTTCGTCAAGATGACACCTCCAAGCTTTAATGGAGACCCAGATCCGGTGAAGGCGGAGAGATGGCTGGAAGCTATGAACAAGATCTTTGCAGTAATGGAGAGTCCTGACGAGGAGAAAGTAAGGTGTGCAGTTTTCAAGTTAGAAGGACATGCCGAGCATTGGTGGCAAATAGTGAAGGATAGTTGGGATCGAGATCATACACCGCAGACATGGGAGAACTTCACACGCAAGTTCCGGGATCACTTCATTCCTATGGTTACAAGAGACAAGAAGGAGGTAGAATTTCTGAGATTGGAGCAAGGAACGATGACCGTAGCACAGTATTCTGCCAAATTTATAGAGTTAGCTCGATATTGTCCCCATTTAGTGCCGGAAGAAGAGAGACGAGTATACCGGTTCGTGAAAGGGTTAAGGCTGGAGTTTCGGAAGCAGTTATTGACACACGACTTCACAGATTTCCAAGCAGCAGTGAATAGAGCTTATCGGATAGAGAATGATATTGAAGAGCATCGGGGTAGATTTGAGGGTGGAAGTGGAAGTAAACAGAAATTCCAAGGCCAAGGTTGGACGAGTAGAGGGCGCAAAGGGGTCAGCACCGAAGATAGCGACAGGAGGAAATGTGGCAGCTCCGAAAATTCGTCCAACTTCAAGTCAGTTAGAGATTGTATGTGGTTACTGCAAGAGGATAGGTCATTCCGAAGATAAATGTTGGAGCAAGCAAGGGAAGTGCATGAATTGTGGAGAAATGGGGCATTACAAGAAAAACTGTCCTAAATTTCATCAAAGGTTAGCGTTGGGTACCGGTCAAAGGGGGCAAAGAGGTGGAATGAAAAGAGACAATGAAGGGAATTCAAAAGAGAATGTTTAAGGTTGAATGCTTTTTTTGAGTCTTGGAGGGATAGATTCCTCAGCGGTCTTTAGAGGTATAATACCTGTCTCAGAAGTAGGGTCGTACTTTTATAGATCCCGGTTCATTTCATGCATGTTTGGCATTGCATTTTGCTCTAATGTGGCATATATTGCTTAAAAGTTGTTTATGTGTTCGAGGTTTCTGCTCTTAGGAGAGAGTACCTTGAATTTTCTTGATTTACCACAAGTTTGATGTGGTTTTAACTGGGCAGGTATTGCCAGTTGATTTGGTATGATTACCAATTTGTAATTCCGATGTATACTTAACCTGGATTGGTTAAGTAGTTGTTGTGTATTGGTAGGCTATCATAAGAAGTGAGTCTCTATTTCTAGGCCGGAGTTGTCTATATGTTTCTTTGGTATAGATAAGCCTTTATGTGGTATTCTTGTTATATATATATACGTTAAAGGTTGAAAAATTTTGGTTAAAAATTGTGAAGGTTATTTGGTATGTGGTAGACTTGGGTAAGAATTTCTTTGAAAAATTTTATGTGCTAACTATGAATAAATAGTAAGTGTGCTACCATTGGAGTATGCCATGTGTCGGTTATGGGTAAATGGTAGATGTGCTTTCAGCAGAGTGGCGCAGGGGAAGCGTGGTGGATTGGATGAATAGAAATTATAAACCTTATCTTGATAGCTTTGATAGATGTCATCCTTGCTTATTTGAAGTTTGAGGAGATCATGAAAATCATTTGTGAATTGTGTTATTTATTCTTTAAGAGAAGAAATTGTGTGTGAAGTTTAGCAAGTGTGAATTGGCTTGGGAAGATTTCGAATTTTAGGGTTCTATCGTTTTAAGCTCAGATTTTATCTTGGATCTTTTAAAGATTGAGACGGGGTCAAATGAATTAAACCATCGTCGGTGAAAGGGAAGTTCGTATTATGTCAAGGTGCTTAGATGTTAAAGTGTAGAATCTAGGTGTTTAAACCTTAAGTAACTCAACCATGGAGATGCCTAAGTGTAACTTGTTTAATACATATCTCTTACCATAGTTGAAAGCCTCGTCACTCTCTTCATTCATCTTCAACCTCTTCCTTGAATCCATGGAAGCTTAAGTAAGCTTTTCCATTTCCAAAAATCATTATAAATCTATCTTTCAACTATTCTTCAAATAAATGGTACCAAAATGATGAGGAGAGCTTGAGGATTCTATCTACCCAAATAAGAGCTCTTTTCCATTTTCATAAATAAAAGGCAAGTTATTATAATTTTATTCCATGCATGTTCATATATATGTTTTTAAAATGGTTCTTGACATATATGCTTGTTATTGTGAAATTGGTCAAGTATTTGGCTTAAGAATGGAAGAATTGGAAATTAATTGAGTAAATAAATTACTAGGATGCAAGTTAGCATAATTCCTCATTGCATGTTCATTTGGGAAATTAAAATGAAATCTTGCATGTTTAAACTAGATAAGTATTTACTTGAGAATAAAAGGATTTAGAATGAATAAATGAAGTGGGTAAGATATTACTTGCTTGTTGGCTGAATTGTACAACTCTTAGTTATAAAATATAGTTAGACGAGGGAAAAACAGCCTGTTTTGAGCTAACTTTATTTAAATGCCGTATAAAACCTAGCCATGAGTTTGAATTGAATTTTTGATATGTGTTTCATATATGTCTTATGAGATATCCTGCCAAGTTTCATGTCATTTGGAAAAGATATAAGCATAGAAATAGAATTAGTTTCACAGCTGCTCCAGAATTGAACTAAACAGGACAGCAACTTGTGAAGAGTCTTGTGATTAATTGAACCATGGGAATTCTATGAATTTTGGATATGTTATACATTTATATGTTATTTACATCCACGATAAATTTCAAGTTCATATAATTTGAATTGTCTCCGTTATTGATAGAATAGTACAGCTGGTCCAATGATAGTATATCAACTTATGTAGTAGTGGAATAATTGGTATGTTGGGTGCAAATGATGTATGTTAAGTATAGTGAAAAATGAGGGTACTTCCCTAGTTGGTTCATGGTTGTGGTTGTTACTATATTTGGTACTTTTGGGTTGTGAAAATTTATACTTGGGGTAACAATGATACAAGAAAAAATAGGTTAGAAACAATTGTGAAGAGTTCCCCTATTTTTGCCCAGAATCACTCGTTCCCTTTATGGGAACGACTTAGACCGATGAGCAGACAGAGAAGACTATCCAGATTCTTGAGAATAGATTGTGTGGCGTATGATGGATTTTCTTTCAACTTGAGAAGTCTATTTAACCTTAGTTCTCTTTATAATCCTTAGAGTATGGAGTTCTTCAACCAATGATATTCAAACAGATTTGACTTGTGTGGAAGAACCATTGAGAGTTATTAGAATTTCCAGTTCGGGAATTAAAATACTAGAGCATTCGGGTTGTGAAAAAGGTGTAGAAGAATCATGTCATCAAGAAAGCTATGGGAAGTGATAATCTAAGATGTGTAAGAAGTAATTTTCTTTAATTGATCAGTCCGGTAAGTTCATCCAAAATTCGGGGCAAATTTCTTTAAGGGGGAGTGAGTGTCACGACCCTAATCCTAGGCACAATATTATCACGTGTTGAGCACGTGTATTTGGAGAACAAATTATATTATCTATTGTTTCGCATTTTAATTGTGGCGATTATGTGTTAGTTTAGCACTTTGATAATTTATATGATAATTTCGACATGTTAATAAATTAAATAAATTCCAAATTTTAAAGTAGTAATTTTGGGTAAGTAGCATTTTATTATGAGGCGAAGGGAGTAATAATGGTAATAATAATAAAATAATAATAAAAGATATATGGGATGGATTGGGTTGAAAGAAATAAAATGCACTTTCTCTTAAAGGCCACGTCAGTTTATTTGCTTGGAAGAAAAATTTGGCACTAGGCTACTTGACGTGGTTAAGGTGGAGGTGTAATAATATTACAACTTCTTTGATGACTCTTCTACAATGTCAATTAAATAGAATAACCATGTTTGACTAAGGTAAGCTGGGAGAGAGAAAGGAAGGGAGTACACCATATTATGTATTAGAAAGAAAGTTTCATTTTCTTCCCAGTATCATTTCTCTCTTTCTCAAAAGAAAATCCATGGAAGTTCCACTTCTTAACCTTGTCTTCTAAAATCATAACAAATTCAATACTTCTTCGTTTTCGGAACGGATTGCGGATTCGGGTTCCTGACGGCAAGGGGATCTAAGTCGTGCCCTTTTTGCCATTCGTGACCACGAGTCATGGAAAGTGGTCTAAGTCGTTCTGAGTAGATTGAGGGAAAAAGGCACGAGTCGTGCCAGAGGGCACGAGTCGTGCCCTGTACTAGAAATTCTGCATCAACTTTAAAAGGCTTGGAAACCTATTCAAACAAGAACCAACTTGAACACTCTTTAATTTAGATTAAAGTAGAACACTTTAACTTTACAATGGTGTCTTACTTGGTTAAAATGGATAAGAGGAAGGTGTTTAAATATTGTTCCAAAAAGGGTTGAGAGGCTTGATTTGTAACTTAAACCAAAGTTGATAAAACTTGGTAAAATGAAGTGGACCCTTTATAGAAGGTGTTCAATATTGCATAATGAATTTGTAGGGCTTACTTGTGATTCATTGTAGCCATATTTGATGTCATATTTTTGGTTGGTTGTGCACATAGTGTTTAATACATGTTGCACTATTACCTTTGTTTGAACATGAGCATTATTATCATGTTATTAGTTGATACTATTCAATAGTGTTTTCAATATAAGTTACACTATTGTGATGGGTTGACATGAGTAGTATTACCATGTTATATTTTGATATTCCCAAGGTGTGGATTTAAATTCAAGTAATTATTATGTGCTTGAATATATGTTTAATCAGCTGATGTTTGGGGGTATAATGGAATACGATCACTTATGAGAAATTGTTCCATAAGGTGCTCGGATTACATTATATCTGTGACCTTTCCCCCTCTGTGGCCACAGACTGGGGTTCAACTTCTATGAATATGTGCAGTCAGTTCATATGAATGTTGAAGTCTTATATCTTCCCTGAAAAACGGGTGTTATAAGACGTGAATATGCAATCAGCAGTTCACAAGAGATGAGTTATTACAATAGCTATCTCCGTTATATGATTGGTTCTTCGTGAATATGCATAAGCAGTTCACAAGAGAGGAGTTATAATAATAGCTCTCTCAGTTATATGGTATTGATTCTGGTGATTATGCATTCACGGAATAATGGGATTATTTACTTCCGCCTTGGTACGACTTATGATTCAGATGGGAAAGGTAAACAAAGGTAACGAAAGGTGTTTACTGTTTTACCAATGTGTGAGATGTACCTTGTTATGTGTTGCATCTTACTTGGCATATTGTTGCATGCATAATAGCTTATTGAGATTTATTCTCACCCTTCTCCCTTTAATGTTTTAGATCGGACTGAGACAGGAGGACCCGGCCAGTGAGGACGGTGCGGAGTTTGTACGAGTAAATTGGGTTGTTGGGTACGTTGTTGCCCTAGAAGGGTTGTGGAATTATATTTTGCTTAGCTCCTTGGTGGAGTTGTATATATATAAGTACTTTGGTTTCAAAATGTTATTTGTGAACTTTTGTAAAGGTGTAACTAAGTTGGTTTGAAAGTCAGTTAAATATGTACCCCTTTCCTCCATGTGGAGATGACCCAAGTTCGTATTTGGATGTTAGTGTTAAGGTTAGTTTCTTTCCAAGTTAAGTTAAAATGTTTTGAAAAATTTCAGGTGGTCATTTCGTAGTTTGGGCTCTCCGGCTCGGGACACGTGTTAGGTTCCGGGTTGGGTTGCCCACAGTTTCCACCACTAAAGATGCCATAGTCGACGTCCCTTTAGAAGCGGATGAACCTTGGCCCCTACATCTCCGATCATCACTTGAGACGACCATAAACGTATCTACTAAGCTCAAATCGTCTCAAGATGTAGGATTGATGGGCAAAGGCTCTTCCTTTCTAAAGAATCTCATTCTTGGACTATAAAAAAGGTGTCCCTCTCTCTCGATCACATAAAGACCTTGTCTCAAAAAATGTTGGTTTAAGACACACCAAGGCTTTCACGCCTAATATGGCTGATTATCCCAACAGGAGGGTGAAAAAGGGTCACTTAATGATGATCATAAGTCCAAGATGAGCATGGGATCAAAATCCCGAACACATTAAATCCAAGGAATCCCGAGCGATAACCAACTCAAATGGTTTATACGTCTGAAAGATAACTTGGAACATTCCCCCTTTTTTTTCAAAACACACACGCACACACACACGAGAGCACAAACCTAAGCACAAAAATCGGATCTAGGAAGACTTACCTTTGGCAAGGCTCCTTGGGTGAACGCCAAACGTTCTTCCCAAGGAGTAACTTAACCTCCGGACCCTATTCCTTTTTTTTCAAAGTTTTGAGGAAATCAAAATGGTGTGGCGACTCCGTTTTTCAATAAACCGGATGTCTTCAAACTGAGGTGAAGCGGCGACCCTATAAAGAAATGGTTCACAATCCGCTATTTGGGCCCACATTCACAGTTTGGCGACTCCGCTGGGGAAATGTAAATGTTTCCAAACTTCTTTTTTCATAAGAAGCATTGGAAATGTTTATGAGGGTTAGCCTTCCGCCACGGATCCGTTTTTTGTGCTTATGTGTTTTTTCTTTCTTTTTCATGCATCCTTTGCATTCTTCTTGAGGTTGTGCATACTATGAAGTGTTAAACAGGGAGCACTCTGAAGCTGAAAGGTGCCCAAAATGTTCAGGGAACAGCCTGGAAATGAAAAAATTTGGAACCTGGAAAGCTGCTAGATCTAGCCGGACGGCTTGATCTGCCTGGATCATAGCCGGGCGGCTTCTTTTGGCAGTTCCACCAGGACATTTCTGAGGTTAATCTGATAGCTTTGGCAGCTTGGGGCTATTCAATTCCAAGACTGACCGGGCTCCAGAAAATTTACGTGCTTACTTGCTGCATTTTCCCCAGTCCCAAAAAATATTCCTTTAAAACACATTTCTGAAAATCTCTGTTTTAACTCAAAAAGGAATATTTTTAGGAGGCCACACACTATGCGCACCATATATATCATGTACACTTTGCACGCACATCCTTTTAACCCAGGATGGTTGTTCAACTGCAGTCACGGACAGTGTTACAACGCTCCCGAACGCGCACGGAATCATCCCAAACTCCCCATGGCAGTCAGTGTCGACCAATGCACTAGTCTATGTCACACATTTTAAAACCGTGACTTTTTGGTTGGTTTTTGGTCTAGACCGTGTCATATAGCCTCATTGTATACCCCCGTAAAGGTCAAACTCTAGCCCATGTCGAAAGTCAAGATCCTTCGCGCAAGCAAAACTTTGCCGAAATTCCGCCAAGGAAAATTGGCATAACCTTGACTCCGGCATTGACTTCGACTTTGACCCGCATGGGATACGTAAGAGTCAAGCCCGAGTCCGTGCCTAAAATAAAGATCTTTTGCGCAAGCAAAACTCTGCCGAAATTTCGCCAAGGAAAAATTGGCAAGATCTTGAACCGGCATTGACTTTTACTCACACGAAGTATGCAATGACGCTCAATGTGACGCCATGTCATTCGGCTTTTATCGTCCGACCCATGCCTACTATTTTCTTGGACAATGCCAAAGTCAAAACGTCAATCGCGTAAGCGAAACTCTGCCGAAATTTCATTGAGGCTGAAAGACGTGACTTTTCCAGCATTGCCTTGACTATAATCTGCATCGCTCATGCATTAAAAGTTCCTATGATCCACTAGACCCTAGGAGCGTTCTTCTCTCTCGGTCCGTGGGATCCGCGTGCCCTATAGGACCCTCGCCCGGGGCTGCCCACCCTGGGAGGTCGAAATACAGGTGGTAAACGAGGGGCTTATAGACGTAGTGACGGAACCCACTGATCCAGGATCTAGATTAGTTGCGAAAAAGAAGGGCAACCTCTTTTCCAACCAAATAGAAATAAATAAAAGACACTGTTTTAAGTAAACTAGAAGATTCTTAATTTGCATATTACTTGAGCCATCAGCCTAAACACCTACCCCGAGTCTAAACCTTGCATATCCCTTTCCCGTAGCGAGAAAGAAGTGGGTGAGAATACCGGGTCAGCGGCGTGCAGAAGTCTTAGATAGCTCTCCAGAATCGTCAGTTTTGTCAGCCCCGAGAGTTAGAATGGCATAATTGACAAAGAACAGTAGTGGTTTGGATATCACGATGACTAGGGAGGAAGAGCTAGCCTTAGACTTGGAAAACAGTCATAAGGTCCATGAGGAACAGCAAGCCATGCTTATCGATGCGCTCCGTCATCATAGGGTTAGCCAATGGTTCCTTGGTCATGGTAGAAGATGAGACTCTAAAAGCAACGATTTCAGCTCCTCCATCCTATAACCAATGCCCTCCTCCATCCACATATGATCCCTTACCAAGGACTACCCCTTTTCAGTCCTTTCCAACATCCCAGGCCATCAGGGCTCCAACACCATCGCCTCCTCAGATAAGACCCAGCTTCGTTCCCTACCAATAGAGAACAAATGCCACGGCCACCCCAGGTACTCAGTCTCTGCATTATCCCATGGGATTCACTCCCTCTCCTCAATATGGGCCATCCCAGATGATCTCCAGACCCCAGAACCAATCCAGTGATCTCTTTAACCTCTGCCCTGCCACAACAGATCTTCCACCCCCGACCTTGCCAACAGGACCCCACGAGGCTCCTTACCCTTTTTCTTAGCCCGGTAACTATGAACCCAACTCCTATGCCTCTGGCTTGCCTTATGGAAATAAAGGACCGGGTCAAGTTTACACCTACTTCCCTTCGAAGGATCCTCAAGTCCTGGTACCAGCTACCAATGTACCACCCACTATCCTGCCACCCAAGTCTGATAAACCTACTCCGGAATCGAACAATCCAAAACTGTCGCCTGACCCTAACATGACCTGGTTGATGGAGCAAGTTAAGTCCATGCAAGAGAAGTTTGGGGAACTGAGCACCAAGAAAGTGGCATATCAGATCACTGATCCCAGCAAAATTGTCCCTCTTCCTCCAAAATTTCAGATGCTCGAGATTGAGAAGTTTAATGGGACAGACTGTCCTTGGACTCACATTGAAATTTACCTTCTTGCTATGAGGGCCAAGGATTGTACGTATCAGCAAATGGCCGATCATTTTCAACTATCATTAAAGGGTTCAGCTCTTAGGTGGTTTCTACATGTGAAGCCAGAGGCCCGAGCCACATGGGAACAGATCAAGGAAACAGTTCAGGAAAAGCAAAGCGAAGGGGTCCGTCTTCGTCCTTAAAGTTTGTCTCTGGCCCAGTACTTCATAAAAGGTGAGACCCAATATGATGAAAGTGATAGTCAGCTCTCCTCGAGGAAAATTCTTCTGGAAAACCTTGAGAAAGTTCGTGGAAAACCAGCAAATCCTATTCGGAGGATGTTTCTTGACTTGCCGAATATTCCTGGGGCTACCACTACTGTTCAGAACAAGTATGTCTTCAAAGGAAACCCAGGCCGCTTCAAAGAGCCAGTACTTTTCCCATCAGGGGTAATGGACTTCTCCACCTTCGAGCTAGCCCTCCCAAAGATCATCCAGATAGAAGCTACCAGTAGTGAGGATAGTGAGTCAGGTCTGCGGAAGCTGTTTGATGAAGAAGCACAGATTCCAGACTTAATCGACTTCAGCTCAGATGATGAAACAGTTGCGGTAATTGGAGAAGGTGGCGAAGAACCTTTTGATCCCCGCACTTTGTTGATCAAGATAGAGATGCCTTTGAAAAATTGGGAGGCATTCTCAGGGCCGATAGCCATCCGAAAACAAATGATCACGGAGCTTGGATTGGTTCCCCGTCCTTCTCAGTCCAGACATGTCAAACACCCTGTCATCCGTACCCTTGAGTTAGGAGTCTTTGAATTCCTGTCCTCTGAGTCATCTGAAGGCCTCACGCCTGAAGATTATGAATATGTAGCCAATGTTATCTTCCCTTTCGCTTTGAATGAAATGATAGATCTTTCCGAGTACCCCCTTATTGCCAACTTAACAAATGATAAATTAACTAATAACTTAACAACAGTTAATAATGATTAATTTGAACAAGATGCAAACACACTAAATGAATAATACATTAAAGAAATCTTTAAACAGGTTACCGATAAAGAGGAAAATTGGGCCCAAGCTGCCGAGGAGGTTTTGACGAGTGTTAACTTGGGTACTGTCAAGGAGCCTAAAGAGACACAGATCGAGAACTTCTTCCAAGGGGCTGAACGGGACAGACTGGTCAATCTGCTCAGAGAGTACATGGATCTGTTCGCATGGTTTTATAAGGACATGCCGAGGCTGGATAGCTAGATTGTGGAGCACAGGATCCCTCTGGCACCCGATGCCAAACCGGTAAAACAGAAGTTAAGAACTTCTAACCTATTATGACTAGGGTTTATATCTGAAATAAATATAAGTCCTTTGCAGCCATAATTTTATCTCTCATATCTTTATACTAGGTTTATGAAACTCTAGATTTTGGTTTTGATTTTGAATCAAAGGCTCCCAAAATTACTCCATAGTTTTTGGCTTTGATTATTGAATATTGATTCAATAATCAAGAGGATCATCTAGCAATCCAACAAGAAGGTGTTCTTGGTTCATTCGCGTGTGGATCACCATTAGAGGGAGGTTGCTTTATCTCCTAAAGCTTGAAGAACTCCATTGTTGATTTTATCACCAAGTTCGAAGAAGGAAATTAGAAGATTCGACATCAAAGTTCAAGGCTTGAATTTTGAGATCTACTTTGTTAAACTTCATCACATTAAGGTATGTAAATCTATTTCATATGTTTCTAATCTATTCATGCTAGACGGATCTTAGGGCTAGGGTTTTGTTGTTGTATAAATTATTTTCCGCTGCGTTTGTAACCCCAAAACCCAACAGAAACGTCTTTAAAACTCGCGCGCTTCCTGTACCCCCATTCAGGTTCGCGCGAGCTTCACCAAGAAGGTAAAAATCGTGTGAGTTTCACCTTGAATGTGAGTTCGAACATGCCCTTATAAGTTTAGAGAGAAGCCCAGGCACGTTTGCCTTCAGTTCAGACCTGTTCAGAAATCAAATATGCAGCAAAAGCAACAACTCAAGCACCAAAACCACACTTTTGGGCACACCAAATTGTGAAAATAGTTTCACATAGATTAAAAATTAAACTAGGCATGAAAATAATGTAAATAAAAGTATAGGAAAAGTATAGGAAAAGTAAACAAAATAAAGTGTTTATATTTTTTGTTCCTTTATCTTTCTCTACTCAAATGAAAATAAAAAGAAAAGCAAGGCCTCCCAATGGCCCACAACGTGGAAGCTGCTAATCTATGTGGAGCTGTCATCACCCGCATGCCCTTCTCTCTCATCCTCGGCATCATCACTAGAGGGCCTAAACCTCCTTTGACCTTTACTCCCACCTCTCCTCGGATCAACATAGTGCCTAGCCGAACTAGAGGCCTCCGTAATATCCCGTCTGCATCCCTACAACCATGACCCCAGTCACGAGCAGCTTGACCGGTCCCTCTGAATGCTCCATGTACAGTTCTACTAGCACCCTGCCCTAACTTCTTTACCTGCTCACACAAGTCTACTAACAACATAAAAAATGGGCAAGTTACGCCCTGACAACAGTAAACAACACAACTTCTCAAACACTCCTTGGAGCTCACAAAAGTTGATTCATGGGCAATCAATGTCGTATCAGTTATAGAAGAAAACAAATAGGTATTGTTTTGGTAGAAAATATAGTTTTGTCGAATCTTAACTATGAAAGTGTATGGATTTAGTAATAAGGAGGGGACTTTGGAATTTGATCAAATGGAACAAATGTATGCATGGAAATAAAGATGGACACAAGGATTTTGTTAACGAGGAAAACCTTAGAGATGACAACCTCTTCGGAAAAAACTCCGGGAGTTAGGTCTCCAACCTTAAAAGTTTCACTATGAATGTCGTAGTTACAAGCTGGAAGACAATGGAGGGATTACAAGCAGTGTATACGTAGGGTGATCGTGTGTGTCGGTATTAATCTCCATGTCCCCTATAAATAACAAAATACTTAAAAGGATAATAACGAGTTCCTAAAATCTCGGCATGTTTACTTATCCCTTCAACGTCCAATGACCTAGTCCTCCTTAACGTTGAAGAAGTGTCTGACGTGCTTGGCCATATTCCGGATTTAACTCCTTTGATTCGCTGTAAAATATGAATAAATAATATTAAATAAACACAATAAATATTATGCAATACTTACAGCAGAAGATCATATTGACATGCAGGAACAACTGAGGATGTCGCCATGCTGAAAATGCCCATTACAATTTGTCCCCAAATATATTTGCCTTTCACGGAATTCGAAGGGGTAAATATTATCCAAAGGAAACAACTGGCGTCTGCATGATTTGACAACCATATTAAACGTGGAGGAGTTATTGAGCGGTTGGGGGAGTTTAATTTGGAAAAGAGGTTTTTGGGAAAAAGGGCTCTTTTGTTTTAATAACTGCCTTGTTGATTTAAAAGCTTCCAAACCCTTCCCCTTCCAGTTACTTCTTCTCACGACGGCATCCTTTGGAAGGTAATTTTTTCGTTCTCTTTCTCTTTTGCTTCCATAGTTTTCGATTCTTGTTTGTTGTCACTATGGGTAAGACTCGGTGGAGTTCTTCAAAGGTGAAAAGTGTGCCTGCTCCCAAAGAACCCATAGACGTCGATTTTGGTGATTTCGAATGTGAAAACCTGCTCTCCAAGCCAGATGAAGAAATATGTGTGTTTAACGACACCCAAATTGAGTCGTTAAAACAACAATGCTGCTTTCCAGAAGGTGCTATCTTCCACCCCTTCTTTGTCAATCTTAGGTCTGACCTAGTTTCCCTAAAATGGGTTTGCTTCCTTGAATATCCTTTCCTCCTAGGGTTTAGCTACCCTTTTCCCTCTCTAGTTACCGAATTTTTCCAAAGGACACAGCTAGCTTACGCCCAGTTAATGCCAATGGCATGGAGGATTTTTGCTTTTGTGGTAAAGGTTAATAGGGAAAAGTTCAGGCAGAAATCCCGTAATGACGACGACATCTTCGAACGACAGAGGATGGAAGTGTAGATTTTTCTTTGTTGAGAGAGAATCAATTGAAGGAGGAGATGAAATACCTAGCAGATGGAATAGGGGAGGTATTTTGATTTCTGACTTGTGATTTTCCCAATTCTGAGTTAGACTGAAATCGTAATTTTCTCTATTCTCTTGCAGATATTGACGGGGGAGAGATCTTTCCACCAGAGGAAGACACATTAGCAAAGATTGAGGAATTTTTCAAATTACCCCTAGACAAGAGGTCACCTAGAGGCCTGGTAGAAACATCTTTTGTTGCACAAGAAGAAGATAAGGCGTCTCCATCCGTCAACATGTCCACAGGTAAACATGCTTTTACCCTGATCTTGGTTAGTGTATACCTTTTTTTGACATTCTGATTATTTGGTACAGTTTCCAAACCAGTTACTTCGGGCTCAGACTTTGATCTGGATGACATTAATGCTTTGATTGGAGGTTCCCCTCCTAAGGTGGTGACAAGGCCTCCTGTTGCTCCAAAGAAGGCTGTCGAAAAGGTAGAGAATGTGGGAATCGGATCAAAGGTGAAGAAAAGAAAGGCTGCCCAAGAGGAGGTAATTGAAATTGGGGATACATTTGATGGTTTGCCAGTTTCCGAGGTAAATAAAAAGTGTATGAGCTTTGTGTCTGGGGTAAGATATTGCTATTTACCTTTAGTTGTTTTATAGCTCTGTCATAGGGTTTTTTGGTATTTTACTGTCATTGTCTCTACAGGTAGTGGGGTATTTGGAAAATCAGAAGGAGGAGTGGGCCAAAGATGTTGAGAGTACAAAAAAAAAACAAGAGCAGATGTAGCCCTGGCCAAGAAAGAGTCCGCTATATGGGAGAAAAAATTTGATGATCAAGCAAAGGATTTGAAGGGGCTGCTGGACAATCTTGCTAAGATTGAAGAGGATCATCTTAAGGAGGTTGAAGCTGTAAGGAACTCCTGCAAGATTGCCGATGGAAAGACTGTGATACAGGCCAAAATATAGATGATGAAGGATCATTTAGGTGGGAAATCCTAAGATTGGAACATTAGCAAGGAGTATGCCA
This sequence comes from Adenophora triphylla var. japonica, assembly GCA_022495995.1. Lineage (NCBI taxonomy): Eukaryota > Viridiplantae > Streptophyta > Magnoliopsida > Asterales > Campanulaceae > Adenophora > Adenophora triphylla. The sequence continues at coordinate 103,938 of JAFEMH010006361.1, read as the reverse complement.
ATCTGGCCAAGATGACTGGTGAACCCGTGGACGAAGGCGAGGTGTCATCTAGCCCCAAGGATGCAATGGTAGGAGAAGAAACAGAGGTTGGAGAGGGGACTCCTAAAGGAACACCTGAGGCAGCAGCCAAGTAAGGATGTTTAAAAATAGTTTATTTTGTTTTGTTGAATTTGTGGGTGGTGACCCAAAAACAATTTTATTTTGTTGGTATGTAATAGGTCCATAAGGACCGAAGACAATTTGTTTCATTTGTTGGGTTGGTTCAACACTTTGATTTTAGTCTTATGTTGTTTGGATGTTGGTGCGGGCCAACTGAATTTGGAAATGTCTTAGGGTAGTATTTAATGGTACTTAGTATTTTAGCTTTTTGGAAAGCTTTTGCTATGGGTTTTAGCATTTGAAGTATCAGAGTATTGCATGCATTAACAGGAACTACTAAGTTATTTCCAAGAAATGATCATATGTTAAGTTCGTAGGATGACATGGTAATGTCATTAACTGTAGACATCATATGATGACACGAACATGTCATAACCAATTTGTACAAAGCTTAATATCATCATTTAATTGAGTGGAAATGGGTAAGCTATACAATTTTACTCATATAGGCCCATCCGACACCTCAATCAAAGAGATAGCGTGCGCTCCAGGCGAAGGTGAAGTAACCCAACATTCCTAGAAAGAGGTAATTAACTCTTTAAACCTTAGAAGGGATTATGTACCTTTACTTTAGAAGAGATGGCCAGTCTCTATCGGATGATAACTCGTTGGAATTTTGCCATAAGCACTTGGATGTGCCCATTCGTGTATGTTAACATCTTGCAAGACAGATAAGTGTTAGAGATGGGTATCATCTACGCTGACGCCCCTCCGCAGGTCGTGTTAGTGACATTTTATTTTGAAATAATTTGTAAAGGAAAGTAAAAAGAAATGAAAAGACATATAGGATTATTTGTACCTTGTAAGTGAAAAGATAAGAAAAGATTATTCATACCTGGCTTTAAGAGGATGTTGTCTAAATGTAGTACCTTTTAAGGTGAATGGCATTCCAACTTCTTGGGATCATTTGGCCATCCAAGGTTGACAAACGATATGCTCCCTTTTCGGCCTGTGCATCAATTAAATAGGGGCCTTCCCAATTTGGGGAAAGTTTGCCTGCATTGAGCTCCTTTGTATTCTGAAACGCTTTTCGTAGGACTAAGTCACCTACTTGAAACCTCCTGACCCTCACATTTTTGTTGTAAGACCTGGCCACTCTTTGCTGATATGCTGCCATCCTTATTTTAGCCATATCTCTTAGCTCGTCCACAGTATCCAAATCATGTGTTAAGATGTCACTATTATGCTCAGGTGTCAACAAACCATATCTAGTCATAGGTACCAAAACTTCTGCAGGGATGACTGATTCTGTCCCAAACACTAGAGAATAGGGTGTTTAACCAGTGGCATTCTTAGATGTCGTCCTATCAGCCCATAAAACAGTGGTAGCTCTTCTGTCCATCTCCCTTTCTTTTGGTCTAGCCTTCTCTTTAGATTGCTTATAATAATCTTATTGCTAGATTCTGCTTGTCCATTTGCTTGAGGGTGAACAGGTGAAGATGTCACCATCTTGACTCCCCATCTATTCAAGAAATCTTTTGTTTTCCGACTGATAAATTGTGAGCCATTGTCACATATTATCTCTGAAGGTATCCCAAATCTGTTGAATATGTTTCTTTTTATGAAAGAGATTACTTCTATGTCTCGGACTTGCACGTACGCTTCAGCTTCTACCCATTTGGAAAAATAGTCTGTCATGGCTAGTAGAAACACTTTTCCTCCTGGAGCCCTGGGCAGCTTTCCTACGATATCCATTCCCCATATCATAAATGGCCATGGCGACAGGATAGGATGTAGCAATTCGGCTGGTTGATGTAGGATGTCGCCTTGCCTTTGGCAGGAATCACATTTCTTGGCATACTCTACAGCATCTCTTCGCATCGTCGGCCAGAAATAGCCCATATTTAAAGCCTTGGAATATAGGCTTCTGCCCCCGGTATGATTGCCACATTTCCCTTCATGCAGCTCTCTTAAGACATGTTGTGCGCGGTCTGCTTCTAGACACCTTAAGTAGTGACCTGCAGCAGATTTCCTAAACAAGAAGTTATCAATAAGTAAATACTTAGATGATCTTACCCTGAATGCTCGAGCGTTCTTCTCCTCAGGTGGGATTGTATCATCTTGGAGGTATTTGATAATAGAAGCTGTCCAAGAGGTCACTGTTGGACTGGGAAGGATGTCATCATCTATGAGGAACAGCTCGAGACGGTCAAATGCTGGGATGTCGACATGCACAATTGGGATACTTGTTTGCGAAATAATTTTGAAGGCTGAGCCTCACTAGGTTTGCCAGAGCATCTGCTTGTGAGTTTTCTTCTCGCGGCACCTGTTCCAAAGTGAAAGTTTTGAATTTGGCCGCCAAGATTTTTACTATCTCCAAGTATGTCATCATCTTTGCATTCTTTGCTATATAGGACCCGTTGTAGTGGTTGACAATTAGCAATGAATTCATAAACACCTAGATGTGCTTGATGTCCAGGTCCTGTGCCACTGTTAAACCTACAATTAATGCCTCATATTCTGCTTCGTTATTAGTGGCCTTAAAACTGCAGCTGATGGATTGTGGTATTATGTCCCCTTGTGGCGACTTCAGTACAACTCCAAGTCCTGTGCCTCTCATGTTGGAAGCACCATCTGTATAAAGTGTCCACATCTTCAAGATGTCATCATCTTGTAGTTTCTGAACCTCCAATTCTACTTCTGGTTGCATGGTTGGACTAAAGTCAGCCACAAAATCAGCTAGAGCTTGAGATTTATTGCTGTTCTGGGCTCATATTTGATGTCGTAAGTTCTTAACTGTACGGACCATTTAGCCATCCTACCTGACATCTCTGGTTTTCTCATAACATTCTTAATAGGATAGTTAGTACGCACAATTATAGTATGTGTTTCAAAATAGTGTCTCAACATAATAGATGCAGTTATCAAAGCTAAAATCAATTTTTGTAAATGAGAATACCTGGTCTCTGCGTCTAAAAGTGTCTTACTTATATAGTAAATGGGCTGCTGAATACCATCTCGCTCCGTTACCAGGACCGCACTTACCGCGCTTTTTGATACTGTTAGGTAGATGAATAGGTGTTCGTACTCCTGAGGTTTGGCCAATAATGGAGGTGTCGATAGGTAACCTTTGAGGTCTTGAAAAGCTTGTTCATGCTGATCTTCCCTCTGGAACTTCTTATTATTTCTTAAGATGTCATAAAAAGGCTTGCATCGATCAGATGATTTGGAAGTGAACCTGGTGAGTGCTGCAATCCTTCCATTCAATCTCTGGACGTCTTTGACGGATTTAGGTGACGACAGGTTAATGATGGCACAAATCTGCTCAGGGATGGCTTCAATGCCCCTTTTAGTCACCATATAGCCCAAAAATTTTCCTGCCTTCATTCCAAAATTGCATTTTGCTGGATTATGTTTCATGTTGAAACAATCCAAGATGTCGAAGGCTTGGGACAGATGGCTTATATGATCTTCAGCTTTCTTGGATTTCACGACCATATCGTCAATATATACCTCCATTGTGTCCCTAATCTGGTCCTTGAACATTTTATTCACGAGCCTCTGATATGTTGCACCTGCTTTTTTAGTCCAAAAGGCATAGCAATATAATAATAGATACCTGTGGGTATTATAAAGGCGGTGTCCTCTTGATCAGATGGCTCCATCTGGATTTGTTGGAATCCTGAAGATGCGTCCATAAAAGTGAGAAGCTCATGACCTGAAGTAGCATCCACCAATGAGTCGATGTGAGGTAATGGGATAAGATCCTTGGGACAGGCTTTGTTCAATTCGGTGAAATCGACACAAACTTGCCATTTTCCATTCTTCTTCTCGACCACAACCACGTTTGCTAACCATCTTGGATATTCTACCTCCCGTATCATGTTGGCTTTAAGTAAGCGCTCCAATTCTTCCTTGATTATCTGGTTTCTTGTTTCTGCTAACTTCCTGCGCTTCTGATGTACTGGCTTGAAACTGGGATCAACATTGAGCTTGTGGGTGATGACATCTTTGCTGATGCTGGTCATGTCATCATGCTTCCAAATGAAGCTCTTCGTCCTGCTTCTAAAAGGTCCACAAGTTTCTCTTCTATATCTGGTGGAATATCACTGCCAATAAGCACTTTGATGTCTGGATTTGAAGGGTCTAGCAATACTTCTTTTACGTCGTTCTCCCTTACTTCCAGGACCTCACGTGCTTTTTTCTGTAATTGCTATGCTTGCTTTGGAGATGTCGACGCCTTCATTGATGTCTTATAGCACTCCTTAGCCACTTGCTGATCACTATATATCTTAGCGACTCCCCAAGGTGTGGGGAACTTCACGCACTGATGGTAAGTGGAAGGTACAGCTTTCATTCCATGAATCCACGGCCTTCCAAGAATCACATTGTAAGAAGTCGCACAATCAATTACACAGAACCGCTCCATTGTGTTGAGTCCTTTTGAGTAGATAGGAAGCTTTATTTCTCCCACTGTTTCTTTGACTTCGCCATTGAAGCCTACCAACACTGATGATTTCTTGATGATCTCCGATTTTGGGATATTCATCTCTTTTAGGGTGCTTAACATAATGAGATTGACGGAGCTACCCCCCATCGACCAAGATGTGCCTAATGGTGCAATTGGCAATCTGTAAGGAAATGACTAGGCCATCATGGTGAGGTTCTAGCAAATTGTCTCGATCACTCTCATCAAAGGTAATTGGCTCCTGGCAGGATGTCGACATCCTGGATGGTCTTTATGGCTTCTCCTCCTTTGACTCCTTGAGATGTCGATTTGTAGCAGAGTAGGAAATGCCACAAATTTCTGACCCGCCACTAATGAAATTGATGACTTTCGTTGATGCTGGAGGAGAAACTGGTTGCTCGACTTCATGTGGAGCTTCCGCATTCTCGATCTTCTTCTTTCTGGAACCCAGCAACTCCTTGAGATGTCCCTTCGAGAGCAGGTAGCTGATCTCCTTTCTCAGCGCAATACAATCCTCTGTGATATGCCCAAAGTCTTCATGGTAGGCACACCATTTTGACTTGTCACGCCATCCCGTAGATTTTTCTGTTATCTTTGGCCATCTCGCTTTGTCTCCCAGGTTGCCCATTGCAGAAAGTACACCTGAAGCACGCGGGGTCTTAGCCTGATGGTTAGAGTTCATGGCTTCCAACCTGGAGGTCATGGGTTCGATTCCCCCACCAGTGGTTAGAGGGAATGACATTGCCCTCCCTAGCATAGCTAGGCGCCTCTGTGAAGTGCATCAAGGGAGGAGCGGTGAATTGTGTTGATCCCCTTTAAAAAAAGAGAATAAAAAAAAAAACAAAAAGAAAGTACACCTGAAATGTCAACAGAAAAGCAATAAACAGAAATATTAGGCACATTATCATTATATCCGTCCTCACCCTCGATTGAATTAATTTTGTTGTTGTAAATTCTCAGATAAGGATTGGATCGGTTGTTTCTGCGGTGAGATGATTCGGTCTTCCTGTCCGGGTTGTCATATGTCGACACCTTGCTTGAAGATTTTGACCTCCGCAACTCATCTTCCTCCAACCTTATGAACCTTAGGGCCCTGCTTCTGACCTATTCCAACCGCTTACAAGGAGTCATCACCAAATCCTGATAATATTGGGAATCCTTCTTCAGCCCCATCTTGAATGCTTCTGTGGCTGTCGACATGTCAAGATTTTGAATTTCCAGAACTTCTCTATTGAACCGGTGGATATATTCTTTCAGGGTCTCAGTAGGCTGCTAGGTCACATTGTAGAGGTCACTCGTCCACTTCTCAAATTGTCGACTGCATGAGAACTGATTAGAGAACATGTTGATAAGTTGGGCAAAGGAACCAATTGAGCCTAGAGGCTGCCTAATCAACCACTTTATAGCCAGTCCAACCAAGGTCGATCCAAATCCTCTGCACAGACAAGCCTCTCTGAACTGCAACGGGATATGCACTATGTTCATCTTCTCTTGATAATGGGCGACATGCTCCTCTGGATCTATGCTGCCGTCATATAACTTCATGGATGGAACACTGAAACGCTTCGGGATTTCAACATTTGCAATGGCTGGGACAAACCGAGACTGATTATAGCAATTTCGAGACAATGGCTGGATTGGGGGGTTATGCCCGGTACATTCATTATCAGCTCTCTAAGATCCTGCTGTAAGTACCCAAATCTGGCTCATGCCTTCCAGTTAAGTTTTCCGGCAATTCCCCGAACTTTTCTAAAGTTCAGGGGCAATTCTAGAACTTTCCCAAACCTTCCAATGGGGGAAGGACTTGCTAGGAATTAAAATTCCAAGCAGCCCCTCCCTGGAAAGTAGTTTTTAGGCGCCACCTTACATGGATCTTGAAGCAGGCTGAGTCACCAAGGATTGTCTAGTGACCTTCTTAAGGCACGAAAGACATAGGATGAGTATAAAGATCCAATCTTTATACCCCTCCCCTTAGTCCCTTTGGTACTTGAAGCATCCCATGGGGTGGATTGGTGTAAAGGTCTCATCTTTACATCGTTTCCTCCACTAAAGATGCCATAGTCGACGTCCCTTTAGAAGCGGACGAACCTTGGCCCCTACATCTCCGATCATCACTTGAGACGAGCATAAACGTCCCTACTAAGCTCAAATCGTCTCAAGATGTAGGATTGATGGGCAAAGGCTCTTCTTTTCTAAAGAATCTCATTCTTGGACTATAAAAAAGGTGTCCCTCTCTCTCGATCACATAAAGACCTTGTCTCGAAAAACGTTGGTTTAAGACACACCGAGGCTTTCACGCCTAATATGGCTGATTATCCCAACGGGAGGGTGAAAAAGGGTCACTTAATGATGATCATAGGTCCAAGATGAGCATGGGATCAAAACCCCGAACACATTAAATCTAAGGAATCCCGAGCTATAACCAACTCAAATGGTTTATACGTCTGGAAGATAACTTGGCACATTCCCCCTTTTTTTTCAAAACACACACACACACACACACACACACACACACACACACACACGAGAGCACAAACCTAAGCACAAAAATCGGATCTAGGAAGACTTACCTTTGGCAAGGCTCCTTAGGTGAACGCCAAACGTTCTTCCCAAGGAGTAACTTAACCTCCGGACCCTATTCGTTTTTTTCAAAGTTTTGAGGAAATCAAAATGGTGTGGCGACTCCGTTTTTCAATAAACCGAATGTCTTCAAACTGAGGTGAAGCGGCGACCCTATAAAGAAACGGTTCACAATCCGCGATTTGGGCCCACATTCACAGTTTGGCGACTCCGCTGGGGAAATGTAAATGTTTCCAAACTTCTTTTTTCATAAGAAGCATTGGAAATGTTTACGAGGGTTAGCGTTCCGCCGTGGATCCGTTTTTTGTGCTTACGTGTTTTTTATTTCTTTTTCATGCATCCTTTGCATTCTTCTTGATGTTGTGCATACTATGAAGTGTTAAACAGGGAGCACTCTGAAGCTGAAAGGTGCCCAAAATTTTTGAGGAACAGCCTGGAAATGAAAAAAATTTGGAACCTGGAAAGATGCTAGATCTAGCCGGACGGCTTGATCTGCCTGGATCATAGCTGGGCGGCTTCTTTTGGCAGTTCCACCAGGACATTTCTGAGGTTAATCTGATAGATTTGGTATCTTGGGGCTATTCAATTCCAAGACTGACCGGGCTCCAGAAAATTTACGTGCTTACTTGCTGCATTTTCCCCAGTCCCAAAAAACATTCCTTCAAAACACATTTCTGAAAATCTCTGTTTTAACTCAAAAAGGAATATTTTTAGGAGGTCGCACACTATGCGCACCATATATATCCTGTACACTTTGCACGCACGTCCTTTTAACCCAGGATGGTTGTTCAGCTGCAGTCACGGACAGTGTTACGACGCTCCCGGGCGCGCACGGAATCATCCCAAACTCCCCATGGCAGTCAGTGTCGACCAATGCACTAGTCTATGTCACACATTTTAAAACCGTGACTTTTTGGTTGGTTTTTGGTCTAGACCGTGTCATATAGCCTCATTGTATACCCCCGTAAAGGTCAAACTCTAGCCCAGGTCGAAAGTCAAGATCCTTCGCGCAAGCAAAACTCTGTCGAAATTCCGCCAAGGAAAATTGGCATAACCTTGACTCCAGCATTGACTTCGACTTTGACCCGCACGGGATACGTAAGAGTCAAGCCCGAGTCCGTGCCAAAATTAAAGATCTTTCGCGCAAGCGAAACTCTGCCGAAATTCCGCCAAGGAAAAATTGGCAAGATCTTGAACCGGAATTGACTTTGACTCGCGCGAAGTATGCAATGACGCTCAATGTGACGCCGTGTCATTCGGCTTTTATCGTCCGACCCATGCCTATTATTTTCTTGGACAATGCCAAAGTCAAAACGTCAATCGCGTAAGCGAAACTCTGCCGAAATTTCGTTGAGGCTGAAAGACGTGACTTTTCCAGCATTGCCTTGACTATAATCCGCATCGCTCGTGCGTTAAAAGTTCCTATGATCCACTAGACCCTAGGAGCGTTCTTCTCTCTCGGTCGGTGGGATCCGCGTGCCCTATAGGACCCTCGCCCGGGGCTGCCCACCCTGGGAGGTCGAAATACAGGTGGTAAACGAGGGGCTTATAGACGTAGTGACGGAACCCACTGATCCAGGATCTAGAGTAGTTGAGAAAAAGAAGGGCAACCCCTTTTCCAACCAAATAGAAATAAATAAAAGACACTGTTTTAAGTAAACTAGAAGATTCTTAATTTGCATATTACTTGAGCCATCAGCCTAAACACCTACCCTGAGTTTAAACCTTGCATATCCCTTTCCCGCAGCGAGAAAGAAGTGGGTGAGAATACCGGGTCAGCAGCGTGCAGAAGTCTCAGATAGCTCTCTAGAATCGTCAGTTTTGTCAGCCCCGAGAGTTAGAATGGCAGAATTGACAAAGAATAGTAGCTGTTTGGATAATCCGATGACTAGGGAGGAAGAGCTAGCCTTAGACTTGGAAAACAGTCATAAGGTCCATGAGGAACAGCAAGCCATGCTTATCGATGCGCTTCGTCATCATAGGGTTAGCCAATGGTTCCTTGGTCATGGTAGAAGATGAGACTCTAGAAGCAACGATTTCAGCTCCTCCATCCTATAACCAATGCCCTCCTCCATCCACATATGATCCCTTACTAAGGACTACCCCTTTTCTGTCCTTTCCAACATCCCAGGCCATCAGGGCTCCAACACCATCGCCTCCTCAGATAAGACCCAGCTTCGTTCCCTACCAATAGAGAACAAATGCCACGGCCACCCCAGGTACTCAGTCTCTGCATTATCCCATTGGATTCACTCCCTCTCCTCATTATGGGCCATCCCAGATGATTTCCAGAACCCAGAACCAATCCAGTGATCTCTTTAACCTCTGCCCTGCCACAGCAGATCTTCCACCCCCGACCTTGCCAAAAGGACCCCACGAGGATCCTTACCCTTTTTCTTAGCCCGGTAACTATGAACCCAACTCCTATGCCTCTGGCTTGCTTTATGGAAACACAGGACCGGGTCAAGTTTACACCTACTTCCCTTCGAAGGATCCTCAAGTCCTGGTACCAACTAACAATGTACCACCCACTATCCTGCCACCCAAGTCTGATAAACCTACTCCGTAATCGAACAATCTAAAACTGTCGCCTGACCCTAACATGACCTGGTTGATGGAGCAAGTTAAGTCCGTGCAAGAGAAGTTTGGGGAACTGAGCACTAAGAAAGCGGCATATCAGATCACTGATCCCAGCCAAATTGTCCCTCTTCCTCCAAAATTTCAGATGCCCGAGATTGAGAAGTTTAATGGGACAGACTGTCCTCGGACTCACATTGAAAGTTACCTTCTTGCTATGAGGGCCAAGGATTGTACGTATCAGCAAATGGCCGATCATTTTCAACTATCATTAAAGGGTTCAGCTCTTAGGTGGTTCCTACATGTGAAGCTAGAGGCCCGAGCCACATGGGACCAGATCAAGGAAATAGTTCAGGAAAATCGAAGCGAAGGGGTCCATCTTCGTCCTTACAGTTTGTCTCCGGCCCAGTACTTCATAAAAGGTGAGACCCAATATGATGAAAGAGATATTCAGCTCTCCTCAAGGAAAATTCTTCTGGAAAACCTTGAGAAAGTTCGTGGAAAACCAGCAAATCCTATTCGGAGGATGTTTCTTGACTTGCCAAATATTCCTGGGGCTACCACTACTGTTCAGAAGAAGTATGTCTTCAAAGGAAACCCAGACCACTTCAAAGAGCCAGTACTTTTCCTATCAGGGGTAATGGACTTCTCCACCTTCGAGCTAGCCCTCCCAAAGATCAGCCAGATAGAAGCTACCAGTAGTGAGGATAGTGAGTCAGGTCTACGGAAGCTGTTTGATGAAGAAGCACATATTCCAGACTTAATCGACTTCAGCTCAGATGATGAAACAGTTGCGGTAATTGGAGAAGGTGGCGAAGAACCTTTTGATCCCCGCACTTCGGTGATCAAGACAGAGATGCCTTTGAAAAATTGGGAGACATTCTTAGGGCCGATAGCCAGCCAACAACAAATGATCACGGAGCTTGGATTGGTTCCCCGTCCCTCTCAGTCCAGACATGTCAAACACCCTGTCATCCGTACCCTTGAGTTAGGAGTCTTTGAATTCCAGTCCTCTGAGTCATCTGAAGGCCTCACGCCTGAAGATTATGAATATGTAGCCAATGTTATCTTCCCTTTCACTTTGAATGAAATGATAGATCTTTCCGAGTACCCCCTTATTGCCAACTTAACAAATGATAAATTAACTAATAACTTAACAACAGTTAATAATGGTTCATTTGAACAAGATGCAAACACACTAAATGAATAATACATTAAAGAAATCTTTAAGCAGGTTACCGATAAAGAGGAAAATTGGGCCCAAGCTGCCGAGGAGGTTTTGACGAGTGTTAACTTGGGTACTGTCAAGGAGCCTAAAGAGACACAGATCGGGAACTTCTTCCAAGAGGCTGAACGGGACAGACTGGTCAATCTGCTCAGAGAGTACATGGATCTGTTTGCATGGTCGTATAAGGACATGCCGGGGCTGGATAGCTCGATTGTGGAGCACAAGATCCCTCTGGCACCCGATGCCAAGCCGGTAAAACATAAGTTAAGAAAGATTAAGCCAGAGTGGTCTCTACAGGTCAAGGAAGAGATTGAGAAGCTACTGCGGGTAGGATTCATCAGGGTCATTGAATATCTGACATGGTTATCAAATATCGTGACTGTGACTAAAGCCAATGGGAAGGTACGCTGTTGCGTTGATTTTCGGGATCTGAACAAGTTCAGTCCCAAGGACGACTATCCGTTGCTAAACATAGACATTCTGGTTGACGCCACAGCCAACTTCGAAGTCAAATCCTTCGTTGATGGTTTCACTAGCTACAATCATATTAAGATGGTTGAGGAGGACCAAAAAAGACAGCCTTCACCACACCGTGGGGGATGTAGTGCTTTACGGTGATGCCTTTCGGGCTTAAGAATGTCGAGGCTACGTATCAAAGGGCAGCGATTGCACTCTTTCACGACATGATCCACAAAGAAATTGAGGTCTATGTCGATGACATGATAATCCATTCCAGAGGTGTGGATGGACAGAACTTTATCGACCTGCAAAAGTTCTTTGAGCAGCTGAGACAACATTCCATGAGACTGAACCCTACAAAATGCACCTTTGGAGTGACAAGGGGAAAAGTGCTTGGGTATATGGTCACAAATTGAGGCATTGAAGTCGATCCCGGAAAGATCAAAGTCATTATGGACATGAGGCCGCCTCGAACCCAGACTGTAACGGCCCCAAATTTCCACAACAATAATAATAATAATTCTCCAATATAAATAATAATTCAAAACCAAATAACGGTAACTAAAATTCAACAAAATCTTTAAAGTCTTACAAACTCTCAAATAACTACAACAACTAGCTAAAGAGTCTAAAATGAAATAAACTAAAACGATCCTTGAACTCCTTATGAAGTGCTCCCGAACCATTTCACATTCTTCTTATTTGAAATCTGGAAGAAAAGAAGATGAAAGGGTGAGCGAACAATGCCCAGTAAGTTCATATACAATCCCTCCGGTTACTAAGGAGGAGTTGACCTGAAGGAATATCAAACGATACAACTTTCATGTAAGAATCAAAGACATAACAGAACACAAATTCGAAATAGTTATTTACCAAATTTCAAACCAAATGTCTTTCAAAATCTCAACGGTTTCACAAACTGAGTTGACAAATATTTTAGAGTTTCAAATGATGACGAAATCGATTGAAATTGACTCGAATGATTTACTTAATTAAAGCCGTCCCATACCAGTTTTAATTAACTAAACCACTCACAGATTATAAGGAAATTCAAAGGACTGATAAGCTGAACAAAACTAACTCGAGTAATCTAATTATCTACAACTGTCCCATACCAGCCGTAGGTAATCAAATCACTCATAGACATCATGATAACATAAGAGGTCCACTGACCTTATCAAACCAAAATCCCATAAAGGGAACAAAATTGACTCCGCAGAGTCCTAAACAGTGTATCCGAAACACCCCACCACTAATTTGAAGCGGTGTACTAAGTTTGCTCAAAGGCCAAATATCAAATATACCCCGCGAAGTAGGTTGTCTAACTTAGTGATCATTGATGGAACACAAAATCATATCATATCAAAACTCATTTTATACAAAATACGAACTTTCACAAGGACAATAAAATTTCCGTATTTACAAAATCAAAAGAACGATTTAACAAACAAATAGCAAAAGATTAGCAAATAACGATAAACGAGGGAGTCAAAACAATTACTGACGCGAGGTCAGCTTTTACGTATCAAAGAAACGTACATCGCCAAGAAATATGCGGAAGCCTAAATAATGAAACGGAACGAAAATCAATTAACTTAAAGATGTATAATCCCTTACCTCAATTTCTTGCACTATACTTGCAACGAATCCTCGTACGAATCTACAATCATACAAAAGGTTCTCTTTTAACTCCTCTAAAGGTTAACCCTTAACCCTTTCGGTTACCAAAATACCCCTAGGATTTCTAGGGTTTTTCAATCTTATGAATCAAAACAAGAAGAGATGACCTTACCTTAGTTTGGACCTCGAACACACAACAATGGAGTTCTTCCTCCTTCTTCTTCCTCAAGCCGGCCTCCATCTCTCTCTTTTCGATCTCTGCATCGCTCTCTCTCTCTCTCTCTCTCTCTCTCTCTCTCTCTCTCTCTCTCTCTACTCGGCTCTCTTTCTCTGCTGTTTCTCTCTATGCGGCTCTCTCCCTCTCTCTCCCTAATTCTCTTTTGCCGTTTAAATAGTGAAGAGCTTTCGTCCGTTAAAAAAATACCAAGAGACTTTCATCCGTTTTAAAATACCAAGAGACTTTCATCCGTTATAAAATACCAAGAGACTTTCATCCGTTTTAAAATACCAAGAGACTTTCATCCGTTATAAAATACCAAGAGGCTCTAGGATTAATGAAATATAATTATACTTAGGTTTCCTAATCCTAAGCCCAACCAATTCAAGTCCAAGTCCATCAAGGAAACCCAAATTAGGTAACCTAAGCCCACTTACCTAATCCATCTAGGAAAAGAAATAGTCCAATATTTAATCAAATAACCTAAATAATCAATTTAGAAAATAATAATTACTAAATAAATGTATTAAAAATTAGGGTTATTACATTCTTACCCCCTTAAAAGAAGTTTAGTCCTCTAAACTTTCATACTCCGATGAAACAACTAATCTTTTCATATCAATTAACACTAAACACTCCAAGAATGATACTGAGGTCAAACCTAAGGCTCAAATCAAACTTATCCTCACACATCCTAAACTCCCAAAGATCTAAAGCCAAAGCTCTGATACCAACTGTAACGGCCCCAAATTTCCACAACAATAATAATAATAATTCTCCAATATAAATAATAATTCAAAACCAAATAACGGTAACTAAAATTCAACAAAATCTTTAAAGTCTTACAAACTCTCAAATAACTTCAACAACTAGCTAAAGAGTCTAAAATGAAATAAACTAAAACGATCCTTTAACTCCTTATGAAATGCTCCCGAACCGTTTCACATTCTTCTTATTTGAAATATGGAAGAAAAGAAGATGAAAGGGTGAGCGAACAATGCCCAGTAAGTTCATATACAACCCCTCCGGTTACTAAGGAGGAGTTGACCTGAAAGAATATCAAACGATACAACTTTCAAGTAACAATCGAAGACATAACAGAACACAAATTCGAAATAGTTATTTACCAAATGTCTTTCAAAATCTCAACGGTTTTACAAACTGAGTTGACAAATATATTGGAGTTTCAAATGATGACGAAATCGATTCAAATTGACTCGAATGATTTACTTAATTAAAGCCGTCCCATACCAGTTTTAATTAACTAAACCACTCACAGATTATAAGGAAATTCAAAGGACTGATAAGCTGAACAAAACTAACTCGAGTAATCTAATTATCTACAACTGTCCCATACCAGCCGTAGGTAATCAAATCACTCATAGACATCATGATCACATAAGTGGTCCACTGACCTTATCAAACCAAAATCCCATAAAGGGAACAAAATTGATTCCGCAGAGTCCTAAACAGTGTATCCGGAACACCCCACCACTAATTTGAAGCGGTGTACTAAGTTTGTCCGAAGGCCAAATATCAAATATACCCCGCCGAAGCAGGTTGTCTAACTTAGTGATCATTGATGGAACACAAAACCATATCATATCAAAACTCATTTTATACAAAATACGAACTTTCACAAGGACAATAAAATTTTCGTATTTACAAAATCAAAAGAACGATTTAACAGACGAATAGCAAAAGATTAGCAAATAACGGTAAACGAGGGAGTCAAAGCAAATACTGACGCGAGGTCAGCTTTTACGTATCAAAGAAGCGTACATCGCCAAGAAATATGTGGAAGCCTAAATAATGAAACGGAGCGAAAATCAATTAACTTAAAGATGTATAATCCCTTACCTCGATTTCTTGCACTATCCTTGCAACGAATCCTCGCACGAGTCTACAATCATACAAAAGGTTCTCTTTTAACTCCTCTAAAGGTTAACCCTTAACCCTTTCGGTTACCAAAATACCCCTAGGATTTCTAGGGTTTTTCAATCTTATGAATCAAAACAAGAAGAGATGACCTTACCTTAGTTTGGACCTCGAACACGCAACAATGGAGTTCTTCCTCCTTCTTCCTCAAGCCGGCCTCCATCTCTCTCTTTTCGGTCTCTGCATCGCTCTCTCTCTCTCTCTCTACTCGGCTCTCTTTCTCTGCTATTTCTCTCTATGCGGCTCTCTCCCTCTCTCCCTAATTCTCTTTTGCCGTTTAAATAGTGAAGAGCTTTCATCCGTTAAAAAAATACCAAGAGACTTTCATCCGTTTTAAAATTCCAAGAGACTTTCATCCGTTATAAAATACCAAGAGACTTTCATCCGTTTTAAAATACCAAGAGACTTTCATCCGTTATAAAATACCAAGAGGCTCTAGGAATAATGAAATATAATTATACATAGGTTTCCTAATCCTAAGCCCAACCAATTCAAGTCCAAGTCCATCAAGGAAACCCAATTTAGGTAACCTAAGCCCACTTACCTAATCCATCTAGGAAAAGAAATAGTCCAATATTTAATCAAATAACCTAAATAATTAATTTAGAAAATAATAATTACTAAATAAATGAATAAAAAATTAGGGTTATTACACAGACATAGGTCAAAAGCTTTATGGGCAAGTTACAGTACATTAGCCGTTTTGTCAACCATCTGACTACCATGTGCGAGCCCATCTTCAAGCCCATGAAGAAAAATGCGCACACAGAATGGAATGAGGAATGTAAGGATGCCTTTGACCAAATCAAGGCATACCTAGTACATCCCCCGTTGTTATGCCCCCCACATGGACAGAAACCTCTTCTGCTCTATCTCACTGTCACTGATACGGCAGTTGGGGCTATGCTGGCTCAGGAAAAGAAGGACTCTCGGGTAGAAAATGCCATTTAATTTGTCAGTCGGAAGCTGCAAGGGAGTGAACTCAATTACTCGGCGTGCAAAAAGACTTGTGCAGGACTAGTCTGGGTAGTCGGTAAGCTAAAGCATTACATGCAGGCCCACTCTGTGAACTTGGTCTCAAAAATGGACCCCATCAAGTACATCTTCGACAAGCCTTCCCTTTCGATGCGTCTAGCAAAGTGGTTATTCTTCCTGGCTGAGTATGACATCAACTATGTGACGAGAAGGGCAATCAAGGGTCAAGCACTGTCAGACCATCTGGGAAACTTCCCTAGCAATGAGGATCGAGGGCCCGAACCCCAGTTTCCGGATGAGGGGATCTTCGTAGTTGAGCCTAAGAACCGATGGCAGCTTTTCTTTGACGGAGCTGCTAACAAAAGGGGAAATGGCATAGTAATGCTACTGGTCGACCCGAAGGACGAGCATACACCGATAGCCATCAAGTTAAACTTCCCTGTCACAAACAATGCTGTAGAGTATGAAGCTTGTATCGCTGGTTTGGAGGCTGCCTTAGAAAGAAATGTCAAGGAACTCGAGGTCTATGGAGACACAGCCCTGATCATCAATCAGGTCTCCAACAAGTGGAAGACTTTGAATCCTAATCTTCAGAGGTATCATGCCTACATGGAAGAATTGACTGAGCAGTTCAAGGAAGTGACCTTCCACTACTTAGAAAGGGACAAGAACAGATTTGCAGATGCCTTAGCTACTCTAGCCTCATTAGTAAAGATCCCCGAGGGAAAGGCAATAAAACCATTCAGAGTGGGTAGAAGAGAAGCCCCGACTTTCTATTACGAAATAGACTTGGGACCTGAGCCTGTCAAGGAACCTTGGTACAGTCAGATTTACCAGTTCCTCAAAGATGGGGAGTCAGCTTTTAGAGATGAAGAAGGTAGACCAAGGGAAGGCATCAAATCCAAAAGCTTGCAAGCCTTGAAGCGGCTGGCCTCTCACTATATCATCCTAGGAAGCGATCTGTACAAGAAACGGTACCAAGGACCACTCATCTTATGTGTCAGCAAAGAAAGGGGAAGAGAGCTAATGACCGAAGTCCATAATGGTCCCTGCGGTCCCCATATGAATGCCAGGGCATTGATGCAAGTAATCATCAGAATGGGCTACTACTGGATTTCCATGGAAACAGACTGTGTTCAGCATGTCCGAGAGTGTGACAAATGCCAACGGTTTGTCAACCTCAATCATCTTCCGCCTCATGACCTATACTGCATGACGACTCCTTGGCCGTTTGCAACTTGGGGCATTGACGTGATAGGGAAGATAGCCCCGGCAGGAAGCAATGGGCATGAATTTGTGTTAGTGGCAGTGGACTACTTCACAAAATGGGTAGAAGTGAAGTCCTATAAGGTCCTCTCTTCCAAGAAAGTGGCCCAGTTTGTCAAAGAAAACATCATGTGCAGATATGGGGTGCCCAACGAGATCATTTCAGATAATGGGTCACACTTTGAAGGGGACTGCGATAGATTACTCTCAGAATTCAGAGTCACTTGCCACAAATCATCCCCGTATAGGCCTCAGACCAATGGAGCAGTAGAAGCTGCCAATAAGACACTCGAGAGAATAATCCAGAAAATGGCCACCCGCAGTTGTGACTGGCCCGAAAAGATGCATCTGGCACTCTGGGGCTACAGAACGTCTGTTAGAACAGCCACGGGAGAAACCCCTTTCGCCCTGAGCTACGGGATAGAAGCAGTGCTGCCAGTAGAGTTGGAAATCCCGTCATTAAGGGTCCTCCTGGAAAATAGTGTCAATGAAGTAGAATGGTTACGCAGCCGGCATGATGAGTTGGCCCTACTTGATGAAAGGAGGCTAAAGGCCATGGAACACACCCAAGCCTACCAGAGGCGAATGGCAAGGGCATTCGACAAAAAGGTCAAGGCTAGAGACATTAAAGAAGGTGACTTAGTACTGAAAGTAAAGCCCCCTACCAGAGACAACCCTTTGGGAAAGTGGGAACCCATTTGGATTGGCCCGTATGTGGTGCAGAAGATACTCTCGGGAGGAGTAATGAAGCTTGCGGACCTGGACGGCAATCCCTTTGTTCATCCAGTCAACGGTGACAAGCTCCGCCGGTACTATGTCTAAAATAAAAAAAAATAATAATAATAATAAAGAAAAATAGTGCAAAAGAGTAAGACCCAGCTAGGCTAAAAACCCTAAAAAGGGTGGTCTAGGCAGAAGACAGGGTCGCACATAAAAAAAAACAACAAAAATCCCAATAGTTCACCAGAATGAATTACGAAGACCTGAGCCCCTAAGTCTTTCTTGTAAAAGGGGAACATAGGCAGCCAGAAATGGTTCGGTCTAAACAATAAATAAGACATTCAAAGTTCCATGAAATGTGTCTTATAATTTCTAAGATAATATCTTTGTTATTTACAAGTCAAAAACTTCTTGATGAGTTCAAGCACAGTCTACTCTTGACTCTGCTAACCTGCTATAAAGACTAAAACATACAAAAAAGACCTAATAAACTAATGTGTTTGCAAAAGGCAATAACTAGGTACTCGGAATAGGTCTCTCAGTTGTCCTCAATGGAGTCTTCCTTGCCCATCTTTCCTTTACCTCAACCCCGCCGAGTGTTCTTCCTCTTCTTATTGATGATGTCGGTCTCCCTCATCCCAATCTCAGGAATCCTCACTGGAACCTCCACCAAACCTGTGTCGATAAGTGCCTTCTCTACCCTGGCACGAGTTCGTACCTCCTCCCTCTGAGCCTCAGTAAGAGGAGAGACCTCCGATAGTCTCTCATATCGGGCTTCCATGTCTCTAATAAGATCACCTGATTGGTTATGGCAGCTAGCCTTGGCCTCAGTCTCCCTCAGAGTCCTGCTTGAGTCACAGTCAGCACCCAATAAGGCCTGATGCCTCTCTCCCAAAACGATCTGAGACGCCCCCATTTCCCTCTCGTACCAGTCCAAGTAGGCCATGGTCAAGATGGTACTCTTCCTGCTCTTGAGAATGGCGCTGGGTAGAAAAGTGGTGTATGTCCATGCCCTCGAGAAAAGTGAAAAGCTGACTGGATCCCTCATGTCAAAAGACACCACCTCCATGGTACGGATGTCCTCCCAATCGTCCAATGGCTCCTGCAAGATCCCAAACTACCTGGACACTAAGCAAGGGATGTAAAATGATGACTAAGAAAGCTCCAGAACACTTACTACATAAGACTCCTGAAATGTCCTCCGAGTCTGCAACCTCCAATGAGGCACCCACCAGTGAATGTCTGAGGTGAACAACCTAGCAATCATCAGCTCGCAGCTACCCTGATCCTGCTGCCTAGGTGCACCCCTCCGGGAAATCACCCAAGGGCACTGAGTAGGCAAAGCCCCTGGCAAAGCCCTAAGCCTCTCCTGCAACCATAAAGTTAGCACAGCTGGGCTCCCAGACCTCATGAAATGGTCCCCCCTAGCCATCCTGTCGATGCCGTGCAGAGTCTCACCCAAAATAAGTGGAATAATATCTTTCTCAGCCCTGCAATCTCTGACCATGTCCAAAAGGCCACTATGGCAGACCCCAAAAGACTCGGCAGTAAACAGAAAGGAGAACACGCAGAGGATAAAGGCATCCATAGACACTGTGGTCGCAGCCATATCTGGAGACCCAAACCTGCTCGGGATATCAGAAATGTCGATCCTGTGAAGGGCTATCATCATTCCCTCGGCTTCTTCCAAAGAAATTTGCAGAAAAGATGCCAACTTTATGGTCATCGAAAAGTCCCCGGTCTAAGGAACCGAAATGGCTTCAACTTCTAGACCCCCAATCAATGCCCGGAAGTCTTCAAAGGTTGGGACGATTTCATTGTAAGAAAAGCAGTAAACGTGTCTCCGGACGTCCCAAAACCTCGATGCTGCTCTCAAACGGTCCCAATCGGGCGGGAGATCCTTCAAATGCCATAAAGACTTGATCTTGAAGGTGTTATCAAACAGCCCCTTATGAGATTGAAAGTTGTGTCTCATCCAAGATTGAAGGTCGGAGAGAAAACGATCCCTTTTCCCCTTTTGCAATCGGACTAATTTCTCCATTGGCTGTGATCGAACTTGATGATTTTTGGTCAAAAATATGCTGTGGGATAAGTTGGGACAAGTCTAGGGTGAAAATGAAATGAAAAGGCCCTTCCTTGATTTTATTTGAAAAAAAAATCATCAGTTCAGACAAGGTTCCAAGCCGCACAGCTTCTTTTGCCCAGGACCTGGCCAGACGGCCTCTTTCGCTTCTGTAGAAAAAAATCTGCAGCAGCCAAAGCTGCTGCCCAAGTGGGATTCTCACCCCACTTTCTCAACAAAACCTGCATAAAAAATGCCCAAGCACCATTCATGCATTCACATATCATTATAAACCATTTCGGCCCAATTTCCGCCCCATTTCCGAGCAAAAAAGCTGCCCTGAGGCTCAAGTAATATGCAAAGTCATAAAGCATAAATAAGAAAAGCAAATAAAAGATCATTACATTATTTTTGCCTCCTTGGCACCCAAATAAAATAATAAAATAACAAATTGCGCACAGTTGTTCACTGTTTTCTCTCTCTTCCTCCTAGTTTGAACCTAAGGAACCCTAAGCCTCTGATTCATCATCATCACTGCTCAGGTCATAGAACTCAGGGTCCCTAAGCAGATCCTCATCATCACTCACGTCAGATAGGTAGACAGCCACGTGCTCATACTCCGCCAGCTGCTCCAAAATGTCCGTGTTAGGCCCCCGCCCCCGAGGCACGGATCTAGTGGATGATGAGTGGTACCCTGAGGCCGAGGAAGTAGAGGTCGTGCTCCCAACGTGCCTCCTCTTGAGCTTGGGCTCCCGCGCATTCCCCGCAGCCCTTGAAGCACAGGCCAGCTTCCTCAAAAGGGACTGAGCCACCTCCTTCCAGCCCCTGTTCTACCGTACCATGCCGTCATAGGTACGAGTAGGAACCTGCGAGAAAAGAGAAGAAAAGGCTCAGAAAATCTCAAAAAAGCTCAAAATTGCAGAAAATAAAGAAGGCCGAAGAGAAAAAGGACCAAGAGTTACTTACAGTGCTGTCAGCAGGAAGAGTATACTCGGGCTCCCTCGTGTCTGGAATAGACACCATGAACCTCCTCGCCACCCTGTTCACCACATAAGAAAGGTGAGCTGGAGGCATAGGTGGATCAGTCGACTCGGCCTCCCTGTACCCTTGAACAGTGGCTATCTTCACAAACCTCTGTAGCATCCTCAACCGCGCCTCCACAAAGGTGGCATACGGAGTAGCAAAATCAAAATACTCCTCAGCCGCCACACCAGCCTGATACCTCTCTATCTCATCCACCGACCAATGGCTGGGCTGCAGCATGAGCAGAGGAGGGTCATGAGGGGGTAATAGTGCCCAAAAGAGGGACGTGACCGTGCTACCTGGAGAAGCGGTCCCCCAGATAAATGATGTCATAGGTCAGCCCTGTCAGTTACCTCCTCTGCCAGGTCACCACCAAGGCATCCCCTATCAAAGCCTCTGGGTACCTCCCCTAGGGATAGAAGTCCACCCCCTCATGACCGTCCCTGTTGATGACGGGTCTCACCATCTTGTAATCAAAAGTAATCCGGGTCTTCCCGATGAACTTATCCCTAGCCGCTCCCCTCCAGCGCACCATTGCCGGGAAGATCGCCAGATCACTCTGTTGGTTCCAAGGAAAGAACCCGATCACCTCACAGAACCAGACCTGCATGTCCAAAACAAAAAGGTCATTTCTTTTATAAAATCTCAAGACAGAAAAGTAAGAGAAAGAAAGGAAAAGTGAGAATACCTCAAGAGAAAAAGAGAAACAATCCATAGAAGCAGCCTTATTCCGACTGTACAAGTCCAAAGAAAAGTAGAGCTCATCCAATCCAGCCTCGCCCCAAGAAACCTCCCCAACCACATCCAGGTTCTCCAAAGAGTCAAGCAGGCAAAGCATCGCTAATGTCCCAGAATTAGCAAAAATGGTGACAGACAGCATCAACCACAGGAAAGCTCTCGTGAACTGGTGGGCAGTCACATCATTGGCTGCAAACTCATCCATGCACCTCAGAATCTCCACCTCAACAAACCTTGTCTCCAACCCGAGCCCCTTAGGACGGAGGTTAAAACCCACCAAAGCTCTGAACTCGGCCCCAGAAATGTGATCCCTCCAAGTCACAGGCCTACCAGTGAATCTCAAGCCAGTAATGGCAGTGAAGTCGGCGAGAGTCACCGTGATCTCTCCCCAGCTAAGATGAAATCTGTGAGTGGTGTCCCACCAAAACTCTGAAAGGGCCTGGACTATCCCTTTACTCTTAGAGGTCACATGAATGCCTCTACCAATAGCCTCGATGAAAGAATGAAGCCCAATAGCTATCACCAGCTGCTTAAGATTCACGCCATCCTTTTCAAAGTCGGGCATCCTGTCCCACAACTTCACTGCCACCTCCGCGGGTCCCCTCGACTAGCTCTCATGTAGGAAAACATGGCAAAAGCCTGTTAGTCCTTCATCTCATCTCAAAAGCATGCATATACTCACAAAAAGTGCACATATTGTCAAAGAAAAGCATTCATAAGAGATTTCTAGCATCATTTGTCTAGAACACGTGTCTTTTATCATTTGAAACACGTCATCCCGAGCACATTGCTCTCCCAAACACAAAAAGTCCAATTTTCACAAAATTCTTTGTACATAAGTTTTAATTTCTCAAGATGGCATGCATGAATCCTTTTCATCGTCCAAAATCTTGTTTTCCCATCCAAGATCAGAAATTGATCTAGTTCTAGCACATGCAAGAACTCCGTCACATTTTAGACTTTATTTTTCTTACTTTATTTTCGAAAAATGAGTCATTTCTCATATTTTTTCCGAATAAATTGCACATGCATGTTTATTTATGTCCATAGCCTCATAGGTTAATTATCAAATTCCTAAAAGCATAAATAAAATCGCAAGAAAAATTCAAAAAAAAATCCCAAAAAATCGGGTCAAGCCCTAAATCAATCAAAATTCAACCAAAATTGAAGAAATCAAGCAAATCAAGAGTGTTTACCCCAATCAATTGAGGTTTCAGAGATTTGTGCTCCCTCTTGCCGGGATAGAACTCGGAAGTAGGAGTAGTGAAGTCGTATTTTCACTTGGTCCGAATGAATCCCCTCCGCCTCATCCTCGAGGCTTGCGAAAAGGTTCTACGCGCTTGTCTAGGAAAGATGTTCCCTCCTTGATCCATCTTGAGCAGTAGAAGCTAGGGATTTGAAGAATTTCGAAGTTTCTCTCTCTTTTCTCTCCTCTCTCCTCAACAAAATGAAGCAGCAATGGCGCCACTGCCCGTTCTTCTTCTGTTTAAATCAATCTGGTGAAATCAGGCTTAAAGCCGTACGACCTCCTTTTCCCCATCTCACCCCGGGCAACTTCATTCGCTCTGGGTTGAATTTACACTTTTGCCCCTGGACTTTCCAATTAGGCAAATAATTCCCGTTATCTCCCAACGGAGTAATGTTGTTTCCCAAAAAATCTTCGTTATTTCTAAAGTAGAATAATGTTTTCTCTCAAAATGCCTCCGTTATAACGAAATAACGCCAGGCGACAACCTCCGAATTGTCAAAACTCAACTTTAGCTACCTCTATCTCCTTGATATCGAAGTACGCTTTAGTTTTCTAACTTTAGCTACCTCTATCTCCTCGATAGCGAAGTACGCTTTAGTTTTCCAACTTTAGCTACCTCTATCTCCTCGATAGCGAAGTACGCTTTAGTTTTCCAACTTTAGCTACCTCTATCTCCTCGATAGCAAAGTACGCTTTAGTTTTCCAACTTTAGCTACCTCTATCTCCTCGATAGTGAAGTACGCTTTAGTTTTCCAACTTTAGCTACCTCTATCTCCTCGATAGCGACATAAGCTTTAGTTTCTTAAGGTGACAACCTCCATTAATTGTCAAATTAAATAAGGTGACAACCTCCATTAATTGTCAAATCAAATAAGGTGACTCCTCCATTAATCGTCAAAATCTCAAGAATCCTAGACCTGTTCCTAACTATCTAGTGATTACTTGAACTACGACCAAGGCTTGATTCCTCCGGGATACGTAGGTAGCCTTCCATAAAGGTCCAGCAATCCGACCACATTGGTTACCCTTTTCATTCATCACTCCTTAGTGGTGTATGAGCCTTTCATAAAGGTCCAGCCATTCGACCACATTGGTCACCCTTTTAATTCATCACTCCTCAATGGTGAGGTAGCCTTTCATAAAGGTCCAGCCATCCGACCACATTGGTCACCCTTTTCATTCATCACTCCTTAGTGGTGCATGAGCCTTTCATAAAGGTCCAGCCATCTGACCACATTGGTCAGCCTTTTCATTCATCGCTCTTCAGTGGTGCATGAGCCTTTCATAAAGGTCCAGCTATCTGACTACATTGGTCACTTCTGTCATTTGGCATATCCCCAGTAGGATCAGCCATTTAACCACTCAGGTCATTTCCTTTCCACCTTCATAGCAAGGGACCAGTTTCTCTTCGCCATTCCCCAGTGGATCCTGAACTACGATCATGGCTTGATTCCCCCGGGATACGTAGGTAGCCTACTTTAGGTTCAGCCAATTTGTCACATATGACACCCCTTTCCCCAGTGGATTTCCAAACTACGATCATGGCTTGATTCCTCCGGGATACGTAGGAAGCCTACTTTAGGTTCAGCCAATTCGTCACATATGACACCCTTTCCCTAGTGGATTCCTGAACTACGATTATGGTTTGATTCCTCCGGGATACGTAGGTAGCCTTCCAAAGGTTCAGCCACTCGACCTCGCCTTGGTCACCAAATCCGTCTCGGCAGTTCGCTAGATTGGATCTTTTTTTTCGACAACCCCACTTGCCCTGCAAGCGATGTTGCCGAGGGGCTTCTGTAAGTACCCAAATCTGGCTCATGCCTTCCGATTAAGTTTCCCAGCAATTCCCCAAACTTTCCTAAAGTTCAGGGGCAATTATGGAACTTTCCCAAACCTTCCAAGGGGGGAAGGATTTGCTAGGAATCAAAATTCCAAGCAGTCCCTCGCTAGAAAGGAGTTTCTACCTTGCATGGATCTAGAAACAGGCTGAGTCACCAAGGGATAATGCCGCACGGCTTCATTCGCCAGAGGTTAATGCCGCACGGCTTCGTTAGGAAGCACAAATCAGCCTATAAATAGAGGCCTCCTCTACCCATTTTAAGGGGAATTTTGGAAGCACTGTTACTCTGCCCAATTGAATACTCGAATTTCCGGAAACCAAAACTCTCCAAAATCACCTCCCTCCTCCATAAAACTCATCTAAAACCACTCCTACATTAGGAAAACCCCCAAGGGAGATAGAGAAAACCATCATTGGTAATATCTCCTTCCTTTCTCCTTGAAATACCTTTATTATATTGTCATATTGTTTACTTGTTGTTCGCTTTGCTATTTCTTGTCATTAAATGTGATATATTGTCATAAAAATCCAATCTTTATCATGTAGATATCATTTCCCCCCTTTCCCCTAACACAAATGATTCATGGAGGATCCATCCTAAGGATGAACAAGGTCCACAAGTGGCTTGTTCTAGGGAGGATTCATCACATGATGATGTGAAATATCTCCCTTTTATTACATAAAAATGTCATCTTTACTATTATAATGTCATCCCCTTCCCTTGACCTTGCTTCCAAGGATTGTCCACCTTATAAGGTTCTTAAAGGACATAGGAAAGCCTCAAAGGTCTTCCATTTACATTCATAGCCTTAGTTCTCATAGTGTTCATTACACTTCTTTTCATAAAAATGCAATCTTTACTTTTCAAAAGTCATCCCCCATGTCCCTTTAGGTTGGATCACTCTCCAAGGATTGTCTAGTGACCTTCTTAAGGCACGAAAGACATAGGATGAGTATAAAGATCCAATCTTTATACCCCTCCCCTTAGTCCCTTTGGTACTTGAAGCATCCCGTGGGGTGGATCGGTGTAAAGGTTTCATCTTTACATCGTTTCCTCCACTAAAGATGTCATAGTCGACGTCCCTTTAGAAGCAGATGAACCTTGGCCCCTACATCTCCGATCATTACTTGAGATGAGCATAAACGTTCCTACTAAGCTCAAATCGTCTCAAGATGTAGGATTGATGGGCAAAGGCTCTTCCTTTCTAAAGAGTCTCATTCTTGGACTATAAAAAAGGTGTCCCTCTCTCTCGATCACATAAAGACCTTGCCCCAAAGAACGTTGGTTTAAGACATACCAAGGCTTTCACACCTAATATGGTTGATTATCCCAATGGGAGGGTGAAAAAGGGTCACTTAATGATGATCATAAGTCGAAGATGAGCATGGGATCAAAATCCCGAACACATTAAATCCAAGGAATCTCGAGCGATAACCAACTCAAATGGTTTATACGTCCGGAAGATAACTTGGCACATTCCCCCTTTTTTTTCAATACACACACACACACACACACACACGAGAGCACAAACGTAAGCACAAAAATTGGATCTAGGAAGACTTGCCTTTGGCAAGGCTCCTTGGGTGAATGCCAAACGTTCTTCCCAAGGAGTAACTTAACCTCCGGACCCTATTCCTTTTTTTCAAAGTTTTGAGGAAATCAAAATGGCGTGGCGACTCCGTTTTTCAATAAACCGGATGTCTTCAAACTGAGGTGAAGCGGCGACCCTATAAAGAAACGGTTCACAATCCGCGATTTGGGCCCACATTCACACCTGCATCTGCTTGCCTAACGAATTTCCTGCAAAAGGGTCACCCACAGGAATATGATTGAAAGTATTATTATTAAAAAGATTATTAAGCAAACCAGTGTTGTCCGCGGTGGTAGTGATAGTGGTGTTGTCAATGAATGGAATGAATGGGGCGAATCCTGCTGATGGTGGCGTCAACAAAGTGTCACCGGGCAAGGATGGCGACATCCTCAAAGGTGTCGTCTGATGGGTTTGAGATGGGCCTCCCATCGGAATCAACTCGCTCTGAAATAGAGATCCCCTGCTGGCTTCAAAGTTGATATTCCTTGGGCACAATGGCGAGATGTTACTAAGCTGGGATGCGATGAGCTGTTGATCCTTTTGCATCTTGATCATAGCATTGGCCAACACCTTTGAGTTGCTATCTTGGTTATCCAGCCTTTGATTCAGTTTGGTCAAGACACTTCGGATGTCAGTATCCACATTGGAAGAGGATCCTTCCTTTTGCGGAGTCCGTAAAGGTTGCGTCTGCTGAGGTCCCGACTGAGGAGGTGGCGGCAATGAGGTGGTTTTGTCCCCGAATGACGGAGCGACATTGATACCCTTACCGGCGGCGGAAACATTAGGGTTGGACATGATAAACTTTTTAGGAAATAATCCAAATAATCAATAGACCAAGTGGCCCCTCGGTGGGCGCCAAACTGTTTTGGTAGAAAAAACAGTTTTGTCGAATCTTAACTATGAAAGTGTATGGATTTAATAATAAGGAGGGGACTTTGGAATTTGATCAAATGGAACAAATGTAAGAATGGAAATAAATATGGTCACAAGGATTTTGTTAACGAGGAAACCCTTAGAGATGAAAACCTCTTCGGAAAAAACCCCGGGAGTTAGGTCTCCAACCTTAAACGTTTCACTATGAATGTCGTAGTTACAAGCTGGAAGACAATGGGGGGATTACAAGAAGTGTATACGTAGGGTGATCGTGTGTGTCGGTATTAATCTCCATGTCCCCTATAAATAACAAAAGACTTAAAAGGATAATAACAAGTTCCTAAAATTTCGGCATGTTTACTTATCCCTTCAATGTCCAATGACCTAGTCCTCCTTAATGTTGAAGAAGTGTCTGACGTGCTTGGCCATATTTCGTATTTAACTCCTTTGATTCGGTGTAAAATATGAATAAATAATATTAAATAAACACAATAAATATTATGCAATACTTACAGTGGAACATCATCTTGACATGCAGGAACAACTGAGGATGTCGCCATACTGAAAATGCCCATAACAGGTATGGAAATTAAAATTTTAACGGAAGACATCAAATCAACAATTACATCCGCTATGATCATTACAAAATCAGTTACAACAATCAAAGTAAGATCCCTGGATATTCGATCGCACTCTTTTGCTAAAGTGGTACACCAAAAGTCTTCTGCAACAAACAGGCGCAATGTGAGTTCTCCGGGTAGTTTCAGCGGTACAATTCAGTCATCTGCAACTTACATGGTACACTAACGGTCATCCACAAGATTTATCCGCCTCTTTTGTTAAGGTGTACACCAACAGTCATCCATAACAGACTTGTAAAGCATGAGTCCTCCGGGCAACTGCAACAGTACATTTCGGTCATCTGAAACCTACGTGGTACACCAACGGTCATCAGTAGCGGTCTTCACTCTTTTGCTATGGTGGTTCACCAATGGTCATTCACAAGAGACAGGCGCAGCGTAAGTACTTCGAGCAATTGTGGTAGTATACTTCGGATATCCGTAACCTATGTGGTATACTAATAGTCATCCATAACGGTCTATCCACACTCTTTTGCTATGGTAGTACACCAGCGGTCATCCATAACAAACAAGCACAGCGTGAGTCCTCTGGGCAGTTGTAGCGATGAACTTCAGTCATCCGGAACCTACGTGGTATACTAATGGTCATTAGCAGCGGTCTATCCGCACTCTTTTACTATGGTGGTACACTAACTGACAGGTTAAAGTCGCAAAACTTCAAATTAATTATCAAGACTAAGCTACAAAACTGCAGCAAGGACAAGTCCAGGGTCGATCTACTGAAGAACGGTTATTTGTTTATGTAATAGTCACAGACCAGTTTGGGGGTTTGCTTGAATTGTTCGTTGTATTTATACTAAAGCAAGAAAATAGATTGTATTCTAAACAATAATTTAAAAAGCACCTTGGATGAATAAATATATCACTTTTTATCAATCAATATCATTGGTTCATTCTTTCCGTTCTTCCCCTAATCACTTGATCACGAGATATAAAATCTCTATCTCTTCTTTATTATTAATTACTAGCGGCGACACGCTCAACTTATAATCCTAATCAGTATTAAAAACCTAGCCGGCACGGTCAAGATTCTAAATATTAATTGATGAAATTCTAAGAGATGAAGATCAAGGAATTATTCTATTATTTTTCAAAGAGAAAATAAAGCTAATTTTACCCTAATCACAATTCAAGATTGTAAGTACCCAAATTTGGCTCATGCCTTCCGGTTAAGTTTTCCGGCAATTCCCCAGAATTTTCTAAAGTTTAGGGAGAATTTGGGAACTTTCCCAAACCTTCCGAGGGGTGAAGGACTTGTTAGGAATTAAAATTCCACATAGTCCCTTGCTGGAAAGAGCTTCTAGAACGCCACCTTGCATGATTCTAGAAATAGGCTGAGTCACTAATGGATAAGGCCGCACGGCTTCATTAGCCAAGGGTTACAGCCGCACGGCTTCATTAGGAAGCACAAATCTGCCTATAAATAGAGGCCTCCTCTATTCATTTTAGAGGAGGAATTTTGGCACTGTTACTCTGCCAAAATAGAACCACGAATTTCCTGAAAGCTGAAACCTCTCAAAATCACCTCCCTCCTCTCCAAAATCCCTCCAAAGTTGCTCCTTCCTTAGGAAACCTTCAAGGAAGATAGAGGGACACCACCATTGGTAACCTCTCCTCCTCTTCTCTTTAAAATATACTTGCTATTCTTGTTATATTGCTCCTTGCCATTTATATTGCTATTTACTTGCTTTATATGTGATTTCTTGCCATAAAGATCAAGTCTTTACTATGTAGATCATAATACCCCCCATTCCCCCATCACATAGGATTCATGGAGGATCCATCCCAAGGATGAACAATAAGACCACAAATGGCTTGTTCTAGGGTGGATCTCTCCCATGATGATGTGAAAATGTCATCTTTTCCATATAAAAATGTCATCTTTTCATTAAAATGTCATCTTTACTCATATAAATATCATCCCTTCCCATAGACCTTGCTTCCAAGGATTGTCCACCTAAATGGTTCCTAAAGGACATAGGAAAGCCATAAAGGTCCTCCCTTTACATTCCTAGTCCTAGCTTGCATAGTGTTCATTACACATGTTTGCATAAAAATGTCATCTTTACTTTAAAAATGCATTCCCCATGTACCTCATGGTTGGATCACTCTCCAAGGATTGCCTAGTGACCTTCTTAAGGCACAAAAAGGCATAGGATGAGTATAAAGATCCAATCTTTATACCCCTCCCCTTAGTCCCTTTGGTACTTGAAGCATCTCTTGGGGCGTAATGGTGTAAAGGTCATATCTTTACATCGTTTCCTCTATATATAGATGCCATAGTCAGAAATCCTTAGAAATGGATGAACCTAAGCCCCACATCTCCGATCATCACTTAAGACGAGCACAAATGTCCCTATCGAGCTCAAATCGTCTCAAGAAGTAGGATTGATAGGCAAAGGTCCTTCCTTTCTAAAGAGTCTCATTCTTGGACTATAAATAGAGGTGTCCCTATTTCGATCACATGTGACCCAAGGTCTCATAATGATGATCATAAGTCCAAGATGAGTACGGGATCAAAGTCCCGAACATATCAAAATCCAAGGAATCCCGAACGATAACCAACTCATGGTTTATATGTCCGGAAGACCACTTGGCACATTTCCCCCCCCCTTTTATCAAAACACATCCCACACACGAGAAGAAGGACTCTCGGGTAGAAAACGCCATTTACTTTGTCAGCCGGAAGCTGCAAGGAAGTAAGCTCAATTACTCAGCGTGCGAAAAGACTTGTGCAGGACTGGTCAGGGTAGTCGGTAAGCTGAAGCATTACATGCAAGCCCACTCTGTGAACTTGGTCTCGAAAATGGACCCTATCAAGTACATCTTCAACAAGCCTTCCCTTTCGATGCGTCTAGCAAAGTGGTCGTTCTTCTTAGCTGAGTATGACATCAACTATGTGACGAGAAAGGCAATCAAGGGTCAAGCGCTGTCAGACCATCTGGCGAACTTCCCTAGCAATGAGGACCGCGGGCCTGAACCCCAATTCCCAGATGAAGGGATCTTCGTAGTTGAGCCTGAAAACCGATGGCAGTTGTTCTTTGACGGAGCTTCTAACAAAAGAGGAAATGGCGTTAGTCGATCCGAAAGATGAGCACACGCCAATAGCCATCAAGTTGAACTTCCCTGCCATGAACAATGCTGCAGAGTATGAAGCTTGCATTGCTGGTTTAGAAGCTGCCTTAGAAAGGAATGTCAAGGAGCTCGAGGTCTATGGAGACTCAGCCCTGATCATCAACCATGTCTCCAACAAGTGGAAGACTGTGGGTATCTTGCCTACATGGAAGAGTTGACTGAGCAGTTCAGAGAAGTAACCTTCCATTACCCGCCAAGGGACAAGAACAGATTCGCAGATGCCTTAGCTACTCTAGCCTCATTGGTAGAGATCCCCGAGGGAAAGGCAATAAAACCATTTAGAGTGGGTAGAAGAGAAGCCCCGGCTTTCTGTTGTGAAATAGACTTGGGACCCGAGCCTATCAAGGAACCCTGGTACAGTCATATTTACCAGTTCCTCAAAGATGGGGAGTTAGCTTTCAGAGATGAAGAAGGTAGACCAAGGGAAGGCATCAAGGCCAAGAGCTTGCAAGCCCTGAAAGGGTTGGCCTCTCACTATGTCATCCTAGGGGGCGATCTGTACAAGAAACGGTACCAGGGACCACTTCTCCTATGTGTCACCCAAGAAAGGGCAAGAGAGTTAATGACCGAAGTCCACATTGGTCCTTGCAATCCTCATATGAACGCCAGAGCGTTGATGCAAGTTATCCTCAGAATGGGCTACTACTGGATTTCCATGGAAACAGACTATGTCCAGCATGTCTGACAGTGCGACAAATGCCAGCGGTTTGCCAACCTCAATCATCTTTTGCCTCATGACCTGTACTGCATGACGACTCCTTTACAAGTTAAAAACTTCTTGATGAGTTTAAGCACGGTCTACTCTTGATCTGCTAACCTGCTACAAAGATCTAAAACACAATAAAAGACCTAATAATCTACTGTGTTTGCAAAATGGCAATAAGGGAATCCTAGGAATAGATTTCTCTGTTGTCATTTGCTGAGTCTTCCTTGTTCTTCTTCCCTTTACCCCGACCCCGTCGAGTGTTCTTCCTCTTCTTGTCTATGATGTCGATTTCCCTCATCCCGATCTCAGGTATCCTCACTGGAGCCTCCACCAAACCCGTGTCAATAAGTGCCTTCTCAATCCTGGCACGAGCCCGTACCTCCTCCCTCTAAGCTTCAGTAAGGGGAGCGACTTCTGATAGCCTCTCATATCGAGCCTCCATATCCCTGATAAGGTCACCCGACTGGTTATGGCAACTAGCTTTAGCCTCAGTCTCCCTCAGAGTCCTGCTCGAGTCACAGTCAGCCCCCAATAAAGCCTGATGTCTCTCTCCCAAAATGACCTGAGTCGCCCCCATCTCCTTCTCATACTAGTCCAAGTAGGTCGTGGTCAAGATGGTACTCTTCCTGCTCTTGAGAATGGCCCTGGGTAGGAAAGCAGCGTATGTCCATGCCCTCGAGAAAAATGAGAAGTTGGCTGGATCCCTCATGTCAAAAGGCACTACCTCCTGGGTACTGATGTCCTTCCAATCATCCAGAGGCTCCTGTAAGATCCCAAACTGCCTGGAAGCTAAGAAAGGGATGTAGAAAGATGACCAAGAGAGCCCAGGAACCCTCACTATATAGGACTCCTGAAACGTCCTCTGAGTCTGCAGTCTCCAATGAGGCACCCACCAGTGAATGTCCGAGGTGGACAACCTAGCCATCATCAGCTCCCAGCTACCCTGATCATGTTGCCTAGGTGCACCCCTCTGAGAAATCACCCAAGGGTACTGAGTAGGCGAAGCCCCCGACAAAGCCCCAAGCCTCTCATGTAACAATAAAGTCAGCACTGCTGGGCTCCCAGACCTCATGAAATGGTCTCCCCTAGCCATCCTATCGATGCCATGCAGAGTCTCACCCAAAACCAGCGGGACAATGTCTTTCCCAGCCCTGCAGTCTCTAACCATGTCCAAAAGGCCACCATGGTAGACCCCTACGAACTCGGCACTGAACAGAGATGAGAACACGCAGAGGATAAAGGCATCCATAGCCACCATGGTCGCAGCCGTATCCGGAGACCCAAACCTGCCCGGGATATCAAAAATGCCGATCCTGTCAGGGGCTACCATCATCCCCTCGGCCTCTTCCAGAGAGATTTGCAGAAAAGATGCCAAATTTACCGTCACCGGCACGCCTCCGGTCAGAGGAATCGAAACGGCTTCAATTTCTGGACCCCCAATCAATGCCCAGAAATCTTCAAAGGTTGGGACGAGTTCATTGTAAGAAAAGCAGTAAACGTGTCTCCGGACGTCCCAAAACCTTGCTGCTGCTCTCAAAAGGTCCCAATCGGGCGGGAGATCCTTCAAATGCCATAAAGACTTGATCTTGAAGGTGGTATCAAATAGCCCTTGTTAGATTGAAAGTTGTGCCTCATCCAAGATTGAAGATCGGACAGAAAACGGTCTCTTTTCCCCTTTTGCAATCTGACTGGTTTTTCCATGGCAAGTGATCGAAGTTGATGATTTTTGGTCAAACATATGCTCTGGGATCAGTTGGGATAAGTCTAGGGTGAAAATGAAATGAAAAGGCCATCCCTTGATTTTATTTGAAAAAGAACCAGTTCAGACAAGACTTCCAGCCGCACGGCTGCATTTTCCCAGGACCTGGCCGAACGGCATCTTTTGCCTCTGCAGAAAAAAAATCTGCAGCAGCTCCTGCTGCTGCCCAAGTGGAGTTCTCACCCCACTTTCTCAATGACTGCATAACAACATACCCAAACACCATCCATGCAATCACATATCATCACAAACCATTTCGGACCAATTTCCACCCCATTTCCAAGCAAAAAAGCTTCCCCGAGGCTCAAGTAATATGCAAAAACATAAAGCATAGATAGGAAAAGCAAATAAAGGATTAATATATTGTCTTTGCCTCCTTGGCGCCCAAATAAAACGAAAAAAATAAACAAAGTGTGCATGTTTGTTCACTGTTTTCTCTCTCTTCCTTCCCCTAGGTCAACCTAAGGAACCCTAAGCCTCCGACTCCTTGTCGTCACTGCTTAGTTCATAGAACTCTCGATCCTTCATCAAATCTTCATTATCACTCACGTCAGACAAATTGACATTCACGTGCTCATACTCCGCCAGCTGCACTAGAATGCCCGTGTTGGGTCCCTGCCCCCGAGGCACAGCGCTGGTGGATGAGGTCTGATACTCCGAGGCTGACGAGGTAGAGGCTGTGCTCCCGACGTGCCTCCTCTTGCACACGGGCTCTTGCACATTCGCCGCAGCCCTGGAAGCGCAGGCCAGCTTCCTCAGAAGGGATCGGCACACATCCTTCCAACCTCTGTTCTGCCGTACCAAGACATCATAAGTACGAGCAGGGACCTGAGAGAAAAGAGAGGAAAAACTCAGAAAATCTCAGAAAGGTTCAAAATCGCATAAAGCGAAGAAATCCAAAAAGGGAAGAGACCCTAGAGATACTTACAGTGCTGTCAGGTGGCAGAGTATACTGGGGCTCCCTTGTGTCAGGAACAGGCACCATGAACCTCCTCGGTACCCCATTTACCACGTATGAGAGATGAGCGGTCCCCAAGTAAATGACATCACAGGTCAGCCCTGTCAGCCACCTCCTCTGCCTGGTCACCACCAAGGCATCCCCTAGCAAAGTCTTAGGGTACCTCCCCCAAGGATAAAAATCCACCCCCTCGTGATCATCCCTGTTGATAACCGGTCTCACCATCTTATAATCAAAAGTAATCCGAGTCTTCCCGGTGAACTTATCTCTAGCCTCTCCCCTCCAGCGAATCATGGCCGGGAAGATCTCCGGATCACTCTGTTGGTTCCAAGAAAAGAACCCAATCACCTCACAAAACCAGACCTGCATGTTCAAAACAAAAAGGTCATTTCTCTCATAAAAATATCAAGACAGAAAAGTGAAAGAGAGAAAAGAAAGTGAGGATACCTCAAGAGCAAAAGAAAAACAATTCATAGAAGCAGCCACGTTTCGGCTGTATAGATCCAAAGAGAAATAAAGCTCAGCCAATCCCGCCTCACCCCAAGAGACCGCCCCAACCTCATCCAAATTCTCCAAAGAGTCAAGTAGGCAAAGCTTTGCCAGCGTCCTAGAATTAGCAAAAATGGTGACTGATAGCAGCAACCACATAAAAGCTCTCACAAGCTGGTGGGCAGTCACCTCATTGGCGGCAAATCCCTGCATACACTCCAGAACCGCCACCTCAACAAACCTCGTCTCCATCCCAAGTCCCTTAGGATGAAGGTCAAATCCTACCAGAGCCCTGAACTCGGTCGCAGTAATGTGATCCCTCCAGGTCACAGGCCTCCCAGTGAACTGTAAGCCAGTGATAGAAGTGAAGTCGGCAGGAGTCACCATTATATCTCCCCAGCTAAGATGAAAGCTGTGGGTGGTGTCCCACCAGAACTCTGAAAGGGCATGGACCAGCGCCTTACTCTTAGAGGTCACATGAATGCCTCTACCGATAGCATCAACGAAAGAATCGAGCCCAGTAGCCATCACCAGCTGCTTGGGATTCACCCCATCCTTCTCGAAGTTGGGCATCCTATCCCACAACTTCACAGCCACCTCAGAGGGTCCCCTCGACTTGTTCTCCTGTAGGAAAACACAACAAAAAATGTGTCAGTCCTTCATTTCATCTCAAAAGTATGCATATATTCAAAAGTGCACATATTTTTCAAAGAAAAGCATTCATAAGAGATTTCCAGTATCCTTTGCCTAGAAAACGTGTCCTTCATCATTTGAAGCACGTCATCCCGAGCACATTTCTCTCTCAAACACAAATTTCCAATTTTCACAAAAATTCTTTGCACATAAGCATTAATTTTTCAAAATGGCATGCATGAATCCTTTTCATCGTCCAAAATCTTACTTTCTCATCCATGATCAGAGATTGACCTAGTTCTAGCACATGCAAGAACTCCGTCACGTTCTAGACATTATTTTTCTTACTTTATTTTCAAAAATGAGTCATTCTCATATTCTTCTCAAATGAATTGCACATGAATGTTCATTTATGTCCTTAGCCTCATAGGTTAATCAGACAACTCCCAAAATCATCAACAAAATCACAAGAAAATTCGAAAAAAATCCTAAAAATTGGGTCAAGCCCTAAATCAATCAAAATTGACAAAATCAAAAATGCTTACCCCAATTGATTGAGGTTTCGTCGATTTGTGCTCCCTCCTCCCGGGATAGAGCTCAGAAGGAGGCATGTTGAAGTCGTACTTTCGCTCGGTTTGAGTGAACTCCCTCCTCCTCCTCCTAGCGGCCTCCGACAAGTTCCTCCGCGCTTGCCTAGGCACAATGTTCCCCTCCGGATCCATCTTGAGTAGTAGAAGTAAGAGAATCGAAGATTTCGAAAATTTTCTCTCTCTACTCTCTCTCTCCCTCGGCAGAAACAAGCCAACAATGGCGCCCAAGCCCGTTTCAATTCTGTTTAAATAATCTGGTAAAATTAAACTTCTTGCTGGACGACTTCTTTTTCCACATCTCTCGCCGGGTGGCTTCATCTGCTCCAAGTTGAATTTTGCACTTTTGCCTCTGGACTTTTCACTTAGGCATACAATCCCCGTTATCTCTTAACTAGAGTAACGCTGTTTCCCAAGGATATCCATTATTTCTAAGGAGAATAAACTTTCCTCTCGAGACGCCTCCGTTACTTTCGTTATAACAGAATAACGCTAGGTGACATCCTCCGAATTGTCAAAACCCAAGCTTTAGCTACCTCTATCCCATAGATAGTGAAGTACGCTTCAGCTCTCTAAACTTTAGCTACCTCTATCTCCTCGATAGTGAAGTACGCTTCAGTTTCTCTAAACTTTAGCTACCTCTATCTCCTTGATAGTGAAGTACGCTCAATGTTTTTCCAACTTTAGCTACCTCTATCCTATAGATAGTGAAGTACGCTTCAGCTCTCCAAACTTTAGCTACCTCTATCCCGTGGATAGTGAAGTACGCTCAAGTTTTTACAACTTTAGCTACCTCTATCTCCTCAATAGTGAAGTATGCTTCAGTTTCTCTAAGCTTTAGCTACCTCTATCCCATAGATAGTGAAGTACGCTCAAGTTTTTCCAACTTTAGCTACCTCTATCTCCTCGATAGTGAAGTACGCTTCAGTTTTCCAAACTTTAGCTACCTCTATCTCCTCTATAGCGACGTAAGCTTTAGTTTAATCAGGTGACAATCTCCATTAATTGTCAAGTCAGGTGACAACCTCCATTAATTGTCAAACCAGGTGACAACCTCCATTAATTGTCAAATAAGGTGACTCCTCCCCGAATCGTCAAAACCTCAAGGATCCTAGACATCGTTCCTAACTATCTAGCGAGACTTGAACTACGGCCAAGGCTTGATTCCTCCGGGATACGTAGGAAGCCTTTCATAAAGGTCCAGTCATCCGACCACATCGGTCACCCTTTTTCCCTTCATCACTCCTAAGTGGTGAAGTAACCCCTCATCAAGGTCCAGATATCAGACCACATAGGTCACTTCCTTCATCTGGCATATCCCCAGTAGGATCAGCCATTTGACCTCC
The DNA here is from genome assembly GCA_022495995.1 of Adenophora triphylla var. japonica. Taxonomy (NCBI): domain Eukaryota; kingdom Viridiplantae; phylum Streptophyta; class Magnoliopsida; order Asterales; family Campanulaceae; genus Adenophora; species Adenophora triphylla. Next base: position 66,160 of record JAFEMH010006361.1, on the reverse strand, counting down.
TAGGTGTGATGTACCCGATTTTTTTTTTTGAAATCAAACGGAGTCGCCACGCCATTTTTGTTTTAAGGGCCAAAACTTTGAAAAATGCCCGAGATTAGAAATTTGGGTTCGGAGGTCACGTTACACGCCGGGAAGGACGTTAGTGTGCACCCGGAATGCCTCGTGAAACGAGTCTTCCAAGCTTAAAAACCATTTGTGTGTGTGTGTGTTACTTTGGCCAAAATAAGTTGAAACTGAGGAAAGTAAAAATTGGGAATTCTTTATTAGACTTTGGACAGATCCCATGATTTTTGGTGTGATTTTTGGGTTGAGATTTGACACTCAAAAGATTTTTGGAAATTGAAAACCATTTCTGCCAGAATGAAAAAGGCAGTGGACACTTGATTTTGAAATGGACTTTAGGGCTTGAAAACTCCAGAATCTGGGAAAAGTCCGAGAATGAAAAATGTTCAAAATACCTTAAATAAGGTTTCTGTAAAAAAAAAACTCTCCATTTTGGAGATGATTTGGTGGACCAAAACCTTCTGGAAATCTCAGATCTGAAATCTGGATTTCCAGAGACTGATGAACTGACCTTTAAAAGAAAATTTGAAAATAGGGGTTTTACTCACGCAAAAAATAAAATAAAAATATGTCTGGAAATCTCTGGATGTTGGCTACAAAAATTATTTTATAGTCAACACCAAATTCCAAGTTTCTGTATGTCCAAAAAATTAGACCATGGACAGAGGTCTTAGAAAATTGCTACTGGACAGCAACTTCTCAAGAAGGAAAAACATGATTTTAAAGGGGGTTTTGCATCCATGCTTGTCCCCATTTCCCTAGGCTTTGATTAGTGATCACTAAACATTTTAGTGGTGATCTACTATATCAAACCATCCTTGGGGTACATTAGGACTTCAAGCATTTCATTTGCTTGGGAAGGGGAATTTCATCCTTTGAAAGAAAGATTTTGTGTATGAAAATGATTTTTGGAAAACACTTTTTAGTGAATGATCTTTAGAAAAACACCTTTAAGTGAGTAAGAAAATGATTTAGACCTTTTAAATGGTCATCCATTGGGAATTTATTCCAAGGTGACTACATTTTTAGGTCAAGCAAAGATGAACAAGTTGATGAACAAATTACATCTTCAAAGTTTGAGATGCATGCTTGGATGAAAGAAATTTAGGGTAGGGAGAGGGAGGTTATACCTATCTTCCCTTGTGTATGAGCTTGACTTGAGGAGTATCAAGATTTGAATGTGTTTAGGGTTGGTGATTAGAGTTGGTTAAAGAGAAAACAAGTAGATAACAATGAAGTCCTCTATGTTTTCTCTCTAATCCTCCTCCTAAAGGGTGATTTGAGCTTGAGTTAGTGTATGTATGAGAGTATGTATGAGAGTGATTTGAAAGTATTTTGAGTGAGTGGGATTTGGGAAAGATTGGAGAGAAAATGGTGGCAATTCAAGGGAATTCCCACTGTTTTCTCCCTATTTTTCGCCAAGGTGCAGTTGCTGTGAGTGAGTTGTGTTGTGTAAACTGAGAGAGGAGGGTTCAATTTATAGCCCTCTGAAATCTTCAATCATGTCCGCGCGGAGGGTATCGTAAACGTGCCTGGTGCATTTAATGCTGCTCCAGGCTTTGAACAGGAAGAATATTATTCAAAAAAATTACAGCAGTTTGTTTTTCAACTTGCCTAATTCGGATTTTTCCAATTTCTTTTGCTTTTTGAGATTCTTTTCTTGGTTTAACTTTAAATGGCAATGCCCACTTTACCCTTGCTTTGTTAGAAAGGTTAGGAATTGTTAGAAATGTTAGGAATGTTAAAACTTTCGTTAATTTTCTAACGAAAATACTAACAAACTCAAATTGGAGCACTTACAGTAGCCCCTCGACGACGGTGCTCTGGAAGGAAGCGGGGTCGTCGATAAGAGTAAGGCTCCATATTTGACAGGATGATCAAGTGATCGAGTGGCTGAACCTAGCGATAGGCTACCTACGTATCCCGAATGGGAATCAAGTCGGTCGTAGTTCGGGTCTTTGACCCTGGAGATGATGGCGTTTTAGGTGCCTCGAACCTGATGAGCGAGTTCTGCAGTCGGTTGCTGGAGAGAAACTCTGCTGGGGATAAGAGATGACCATTTTGGTCGGAGGGCTATCCGCTCTGCTGGGGATAGGAATGACCATTTTCGGTCTGATGGCTGAACCTAATGATAGGCTACCTACGTATCCTTAAGAGGAATCAAGCCAGTCGTAGTTCGGGTCTTTGACCCTGGAGTGACTGTTTTTTGGTGTCAAACTAAGATTTGACTATTTTTGGGAAGTCGCCCTAAGACCTGACTATTTTTGGGAAGTCGCCCTATGATCTGACTATTTTTGGGAAGTCACCCTATGATCTGACTATTTTTGGGAAGTCGCCCTATGGTTTGACTATTTTTGGGAAGTCACCCTAAGATCTGACTATTTTTGGGAAGTCGCCCTAAGATTTGACTATTTTTGGGAAGTCGCCCTGTGATCTGACTATTTTCGGGAAGTCACCCTAAGATCTGACTATTTATGGGAAGTCGCCCTGTGATCTGACTATTTTTGGGAAGTCACCCTATGGTTTTGGTTTGTCGAATTAGGGGATGATTGCGATTTATCGCTTTCCTAGTGTCGTGCGTGATAGCGTCTTAGGTGCCTCGAACCTTGATGATGGCGTCTTAGGTGCCTCGAACCTTGGAGATGGCATTTTAGGTGCCTCGAGCCTTGATGATGGCGTCTTAGGTGCCTCGGACCTTGATGATGGCGTTTTTAGGTGCCTCGAACCTTAATAAAGGGTGATCTGGAGGTATCAACTTGTTTTGAAATGATTTCCTTCGATGTTCATATCCTTTCGTTAGGGACGGACTCTGAGGGGATAGACAGTCTTTTGGTGGACTTCATTTGAAGGGATCGGTCTTACGTTTGCTGCCGGAGGTGAAAGAGACGGAATTCCGTTAACTTCGCTGGGGATTTTTTTAGCCTTTGTTGGAGTTTAGTTCAGGAGTATGAACCTAAATGGGGACTTAGTTCAGGAGTATGAACCTAAATGGGGACTTAGTTCAGGAGTATGATCCTAAGTTGAGGCTTGGTTCAGGAGTATGGACCTAAATGGGAACTTAGTTCAGGAGTATGATCCTAAGTTGAGGCTTGGTTCAGGAGTATGGACCTAAATTTAGTTCAGGAGTATGATCCTAAGTTGTGGTTTGGTTCAGGAGTATGGACCTAAATGGGAACTTAGTTCAGGAGTATGATCCTAAGTTGAGGTTTGGTTCAGGAGTATGGACCTAAATGGGAACTTAGTTCAGGAGTATGATCCTAAGTTGAGGTTTGGTTCAGGAGTATGGACCTAAATGGGAACTTAGTTCAGGAGTATGATCCTAAGTTGAGGTTTTGTACCTGAGGGAGACTATTTGAAGGTGTTCTTGCTGGGGAAGATTCGTGCTTACGAGAACTGTTGGGAAAAAGGGTGACCGTGTTGGACAAGTGATTGGACCTATGGTAGGCTACATAGTTCGTCAAAAGGGGTGGCGATAACGAGAGGCCACGGGTCTTGTACCCATGGTTGACTGCTCTTAGGGGGGGGCACCCGAGGATTGACTAAAGCTTACGTTGCTGTTTGCGCAGATAGAGATAGCTAAAGCTACGGGTAATCGTGCAACATTTGTGAGTGTATGCATATTTTTGAGATATGTTGAAGGACTAACGTACCTTTGCTGTGCTTACCTGCAGGAGAGCAAGTTGCGGGGGCTGTGTTGATGCATCCTTGAGAACTTGGCGTCTCTGTCCGAACTGCATTTGAGAACTTGGCATCCCTGACCGATTTGTATTTGAGAACTTGGCGTCTCTGACCGATTTGTATTTTGAGAACTTGGTGTCCCTGACCGATTTGTATTGGAGAGCTTGGCGTCCCTGACCGATTTGTATTGGAGAACTTGGCGTCTCTGACCGATTTGTATTTGAGAACTTGGCGTCTCTGACCGAATTGTATTGGAGAACTTGGCCTCTCTGACCGATTTGTATTTGAGAACTTGGCGTCTCTGACCGAATTGTATTTGAGAACTTGGCGTCCCTGACCGATTTGCATTTTGAGAACTGGGCATCCCTGACCGATTTGCATTTGAGAACTTGGCGTCTCTGACCGATTTGTATTTTGAGAGCTTGGCGTTTCTGACCGAATTGTATTTGAGAACTTGGCGTCTCTGACCGAACGGTAGACACTGGGGGTGGTCTTCATTGGGGGCTGTTTTCATCCATTTGTGGACATTGGAGGTCGTCTTTGGTGAAGATCATCCTTGCCGAAAAGGGGGATTTGATTTCGCGTTTGAATTCCTGCATTCGTTAGTGAAGTGGAAGATGCATATATGACATTCATAATGACAGGTGCATGCATAGAGCCAACAATGATTGTGAGAGTATCACTGCATATGTTTTGCGAGATGATGCATTTACTTGCTTTTCGAAGATGCACCTAGCCTAAGCTTTTGGCAGGGAAATTATGATTTATGGTCTTCAATCACTTAGGATTTTTCCTATTGATTCAAGTTTTGTGCATGCTACATGAGCCCAGGGGAGATTTTTGTGGGGATGCATGATGATGAGAGGGGATGCATTGGGATGTATGTGTCTAGAGACTGCTTGGAACAGCTTTTGAGAAAGTGGGGGAGGTGAGAACCCTCGATCGCGATTTAAACAGTGGTTGTTGATGAGGCTTTGTTAACAGTATCACATGGACCTCAATCTTGATGAGATTGGATTCGGATCCCGGGTCTTGATTGGAATTTTCCCTCTCAATCTTGGTCATTTGAAGCTGATGCTGACAGGCTCTAAGGCACGTTTATATGAGTGAAGCTTCTCTCATTTGGGTGAGCTGTGACTTCGGCCGAAACCTTGTTCGGAGAATGTTTTGATGAAATTGCTAATGCAGGGAGAAACCCAGATCTTAAATTCCGATGCTACGGGAAGCTGCTATGTACCAAGTTCTGAAGCTGAAAATCTCGTTGCTGATGTGACTAGACCTTTCTTGTGACTTGATAAAATTCAGGTCCAAAGGACCAGCTTGACAAAACCCCCAGATCCTGAGTAGGCAAAGTCCAGATTTTGAAGAAGTGACTTGGCGAATCTATCTCGTAGTGAAGAACCCAATGTGGACCCAAAGATGACTATAGAAGCCCCAGCTTGAAGAGCTGATACAGGAGAACCTGGGAGAACCGCTTAGCAAGCCCCAGCGTGAAGAAATTCAGAGTAGTCTTACAGAGGAGGCACCCATCTTTTCAGACCTTAATCAACCAGTCACTTGGACAAGACTCAGAAATGTTTACGTGTAGGGGCATATATTTTGAAAGGTGGTAAGGTCTCCCGAATTTGTGTATGACACTCTAGCTTTAGGTTTGACTCTTTTGAGAGAGTATAAGCATCATAAGGTGTGGAAAAGTGTATGGAAGCCCCTGCAGACAGAAAGACATTGTTTGGCTCTATTTTCCTATGATATAGAAAGAAAAGACTCGTCGAGACACTTGAAAACTTGTCTTATTCATGATAATCACAAGGCTGCTTAAAACCCTTTGTTAATGTTCGGGTTATTCAACTCCTAAATCTGATATGAACAAATATTTTGATTAATCATAAGGAGAAAACCAACTGATATCGAGAATCAAGCTCGGAAGGGCGGAAAGTGTATAGGGACGATCCTTAATGAGACCGGATTTTTTTTTTTGAGATTTGTTTGTGATTTCGACCGGACCATTTCTGGTTGCCTACGTTCCCTCCATTATGAAGAGCTCAGGTCGCCGTAGTTCGGGCTTATCCCGAATGAAAAGAGAACGAATGTTGAAATTCGAGGATCTGAGGACCTTTGGGGATTTTGAGGATTTGGAGGATTGAATAACATATCCCCTTAGAGTGTCCATGAAAGACACGGATGCGAAGCCCCAGTGGGACATCCACGGCAAGTGTTTGTGGAGTAGAAATGAATTATGCTCACATCAGGTTTGAATTTGCACAATCTTTGATTGATGATTTTGAACCAAGATTAATTAGATTCCAATTTAAGCAAGCAATGAAGCATTAATTTGATTTAGATGAAATTGCTATCCGATAGAAATTGCAGCTGGGTTTCCGGGCTTCGATCGGCCATCGGGTGATTTGGGAAATTATGACCTCTTAAGATGAGAGGTCGGCTGGGACTTTTACTGACTGAACCTCTAAAGATGAGAGGTTGGCTTGCAGGGATGTGTTTGGGATTTCTAAGGTAAGGGAATTGATTGCCTCTAAGAATGAGAGGTCAGGTTTTTGACTTGGCCAAGGGCAAGGGTAATGGTAATGGGAGTATCCTCTAAAATTGAGAGGATGGCTTGGGATTGGTTTAAGGTAATGATAAGAGAAAGTCCAAGCTATAGAGAACTTTTGTGAACTTGCGAGAATTCGAGCTCCTTTTTTATCATTGGAGAGCCTCTTCTTTTTTTTTTTTTTTTTTTTTTTTTTTTGGAAGGCTTCCTGAGGAGCTTGGAATTATATCCGAGATTGTGAGGATTTTAAAATCCTTCTTTTGAGAATTCGGAAGGCCTCTTTGAGGAGTTGAGAATTATCTTTCCTTCCTTCACAACTTGAACATTTTATGCATCGCCGACTCTCGAAGCTAACTTCTTTGGCGTTGCTTGGACTTCTCTCAGTAAGGAGCAAAAATGATGGTTAAACGGGGTTTCAAAATACGCCGATCTCGAAATGAAAGGTATTGTTTGGTGAGGGTGAGGTAATGGCTTTCCTATGGGTGAAAGGTTTCAACCGAAATCCCTACCGGATGACCTAAACGAGATTAAGTCTACATTGCTTGCTTAAGCTTTAAATGAGAAAAGATCCATGCAAATTCATCGAGCAACGAGATGATGATGATGAAAGGGATGTGAGCATATGAGATGCAAGATGGGGAGTTGGTAAGCCCCAATTTGGGAAGGATATCAATTGATTTTCTCATTTCGATTAATTTAGATATTAATTATTTCGAAGAATTAGTGATTGAGCAGCACAAGTGATCATCTAGGATAAAACCATTTCAATTAAGTGTAACATGGGTGTGCAAGTGATGTCTCGAGTCTAGCAAGAAAAGAAGAAAGACTTATATATATATATATTAAAATTTTGAATGATAGTTAAGCTATCTTTCCACAACATTCGGGGTAGACTAAACCGACAAGTGTCCAGGACGGACTTAGGTGAAAGAAAAGTACTAGAACCTACGGAGGTTGACTGAAAGACTATTTTAGAGATAGGTAGCCCCTAGTCTAGCTGCTCTTTGCTTTTGGATCATGCATCTATTCTTCGACGCTGGAGACGGGAGCTATTGCAGGTCTTCCCATCAGGACTTCTTTGTCCACTTCTTGCTCAATCCAACCATTTTCCTTGCCTGCGATGACTGGTTCATTGACCTCACAAAGGGACGAGTCAAACTCCATTATGTCCCCAAGGCTTGAACCACCAAACTCGATCATGTTGACACTCATGTTGTTATTTCTAGGGAGCGGGTTATTGACAGTATTAGGCCCTTCAGGCACCTCTAACCTCCCTTGTTCAATCAAACTTTGGATTGCCTTTTTCAGGGGGACGCAATCATCTGTCAGGTGCCCATGGTACTGATGAAAGGCACAATGTTTGGAGGTATCCAAAGGAGCATTGGGGTTTCTAGGCTGATAATTTTCCAAAGGCCGAAGCAAGCCTTCTCTCACCAAACCTCTGAAGATATCACTCAAAGGCATCCCAAAGTTTCTCAAGTCTTGGAGCCGGGATCTGGATGCATCAGGTCTCTTGGGAACAAAGGAAGTGGCATTGTTATAGTCCTGTCCCGCATAGCTAATCACTTCTTTACCTTTTGGTTGGGCAGGAGCTGTGTTGGAGGTGGAAGAAACCCGGTATTCTGTAAGGTGTGCGGCCGCCGGGTTGTAAGCCTTTTCGAATTTAGCCCCGGAATTAACCATTGCACGCAAGTCAGCGTAGGGGAAGTGACTGAGGGAAGCTCTCAAATGCGGCTTCAAGCATGACTGGAAGATGTCTAACTGCTCCTCGTCAGAGGGAGGAATGGCCATTTCACTAAGCTTCAGGTTCCACCTTTTATAGAAATCCCCAATATTCTCATCAGGGCGCTGCATCGTTGTCTGCAGGTCAACTCTGTTTGTTTCCCATTCCAAGTTGGCTTTATACTTATCTGTGAAAGTACTGGTGATCTGTTCCCAAGTAGCCCTAGCTTCAGGCTGCAATCGGAAAAACCATTTCAAAGCCCCTGACTTCAAAGAGAGACTGAAGTAGTCAGCCAACTGCTGGTTTGTGCATCCCTTAGCTTTCATTGCCAAAGTATAGGTGTCCAAGTGAGTTTTAGGGCACGCACTTCCATCAAACAGTTCGAGATTGGGCATCACGAACTTGTGAGGCAGGGGTACAATCGAGTCGGGATCTGTAGGCCGGAAAGCAGATTTCTTGGCAGTTAATTCAGCGATCTGCGCTTTCATTTCCTTGTGTTGTTCCATGAACCAGGCCAGATGAGGGTCTTGTGGTGGAACCATGGCATTCAAACCAGCAACTGAGCTAGAGAGAGGAGCTACCACCGGCGGCAGACTGGTGGAGGGAACGGCCGATCCGGGGACGTAGGTAAAAACCTGTCCTTGGCCCAAATTACTTGGAGGGGCGTGAGTAGGGCCCTGAGCAAAAGGATAGAACCTTGCGGCCTGCTGTTGATTCTCAACTGGCAAAGTGGGTGGAGGCAGTCCTGATGTAGCCGGGTAGCTAGGATTTCCGGAGTGAGGCCCATAAGTAGGCTTGAGTGCGGGCTGCTGTCCCTGGTTGTTGAATTGCATGGCTGCCTGTGGCGAGGGTGTGTAACCAGGGGGTACTGCGGTCCTGGTGATTCGGATGAAACCGGGATGGAGGCTTGATAACCCATAGAAGTCTGAGTGAGAAATGGATTTGTGAAAGCTGTGTGAGGGGCAGCTGAGCTAGTACTATTCTGAGGGAGAGCTCCTGACTGTGGTCCTGAACCAGACTGTGGTGGCATTCCGAACTGTGGCTGTTGCTGTGAAGGTCCGGGTTGATCGGTTCCAAACTGAGGCGGGGTCCCAATCTGCTGTGGCATTCCGAGGTATCCCCAACCATGAGAGGACATTCCGTACTGACTTTGCCCCCACTGAGGAGCTGCGAACTGATTTGTCCCGTCAGGCTGCATGGATCCAGTGGTCTGACCCAGGGATCGAGGAGCATGGGTTCTGGCAGTGGTGCCGTATGAAGTAGGTGGTGGCATCTTAGAGTAGTCGGGGCGACCAAGATTAGGATTGAGGTCTTCTTCCTCTTCCACGGTGAAAGTGCCATCTGGGTTGAGGCTGGCGGCCAGACAATGGCTCTTAATAGCCTCCATAAGGCTATTCAACTGTGCTTCCTGTCGCACTCTCATCTGTTCGGCTAACTGATTCCACTGCTGTTCTGGCTGAGGAGTCCCGGGAGGCGGAGTGACGTTGTCCCCATCGTTACCGGCTGATGCAGACATTCTGAAACCCGGAGTCGGAAGAAACGGTGAAGCTGACGATGCGCTTGACTCTTCCCAACTGATCAAACGGTGACCCGGTGCCCGAAACCAAGCCTTGTGAGGAGCTGCGGGGGAAAGATACGAGGGTTCAGATGGTGGGATTTGAAGGAGGGTAGGTGTTTGGGCTTTGGGCTCATGCAACATGCAGTTATTTTGTTCTTGTTTACTTAAAACATGTTTTATTAACCTAATCGGTTGGAAAAGATTGCTCTTCTTTTTCGCAAACTATTCTGATTCCTGGATCAGTGGGCCCCGTCACTACGTCTATAAGCCCCTCGTATTCCACCTGTATTTCGACCTCCCAGGGTGGACAGCCCCGGGCGAGGGTCCTATAGGGCAAGCGGGTCCCACCGACCGAAAAGAAAAACGATCCTAAAAGTCTGGCGGGTAATCGAGTCTTAATGAGTATTCGATGTAAATTACGGACAAAGCTGACGTCGAAGTCAAGATCATGTCCGAGGGCTCGACAGAAAGTCGGCATAATTTGGACTGATAAATGTCCACAATTGATCTTGACTCGTCGTCAGTTAAGCCGTAATTAGGCATAGAATGATCATTAATCCTTGATGACTCAGTGTCATGCTGGGAGTCAGTGTATAATTTGTGCCAGTCAGAGCCAAAGTCAAGGCGCCGGTCAATATCTTGGTCAAAGTCTGCGGCGGAAAACCGGCATGACTTCGACTGATTAGGGACCCGAAAGATATTGAATCGGTATGCCGACAAAGGCTTGAAAGGAAAGGTCTATACACAGACAGGGCATGACACAGACCAGACTAAAAACCAACCGGGTCTCGGACAAAGTGTGTCACGGACAAGTGCATGGTTGACACGAGGCTCCATGGGATGTTTGGGTAGTCCTGTGCTTGCACCGAGAGGCGTAATAAGACCAAACGGGCCGCGACAAGGATTTCCCCGGGTTAGGGACGTAGTGTGCAGTGTACGGTCACGTGCGCGTAGTGTGCAAGCAGTCTATCTTCTTTTTCTGAGTAAAATAGAAATTTTTTATGTGTCTTAAAAATATGATGCATGATTTTTTTTTGAAAATTTTCTTTTTTCTTTTTTTTTTGAAATTTTTTTTTTGAATTTTTTTTTTTTGAAATTTAATGAACACATAAGCACATAAGCACAAAAATTCCGACAGTTAGGGACATGATTCCGACAGTCAAAATTTTGACTTTTTCCGAGGCGGCCAAAACAACACGAAAATGTGCAAAAATCAACACACACAACAAATGATTTTTAAAGTCGGGACGGAAGCTTGACCCTCAAAAGCTTTTCTTTTTTTTGAAAACAATGATACCGGTACGTGGGATTGTTAAACCACAATTTATCCCCGACTCGTGTTAGGAGGCGATAACGGGAAGTTTAATGGTTTCCACCAATATACCAAATATCATTTTTTTTTAGAAAAAGCTTATTTGTCCCCAGCGGAGTCGCCACTGTGATGTACCCGATTTTTTTTTTGAAAATCAAACGGAGTCGCCACGCCATTTTTGTTTTAAGGGTCAAAACTTTGAAAAATGCCCGAGATTAGAAATTTGGGTTCGGAGGTCACGTTACACGCCGGGAAGGACGTTAGTGTGCACCCGGAATGCCTCGTGAAACGAGTCTTCCAAGCTTAAAAACCATTTGTGTGTGTGTGTGTGTTACTTTGGCCAAAATAAGTTGAAACTTAGAAAAGTAAAAATTGGGAATTCTTTATTAGACTTTGGACAGATCCCATGATTTTTGGTGTGATTTTTGGGTTGAGATTTGACACTCAAAAGATTTTTGGAAATTGAAAACCACTTCTGCCAGAATGGAAAAGGCAGTGGACACTTGATTTTGAAATGGACTTTAGGGCTTGAAAACTCCAGAATCTGGGAAAAGTCCGAGAATGAAAAATGTTCAAAATACCTTAAATAAGGTTTCTGTAAAAAAAACTCTCCATTTTGGAGATGATTTGGTGGACCAAAACTTCTGGAAATCTCAGATCTGAAATCTGGATTTCCAGAGACTGATGAACTGACCTTTAAAAGAAAATTTGAAAATAGGGGTTTTACTCACGCAAAAAATAAAATAAAAATATTTCTGGAAAGCTCTGGATGTTGTATACAAAAATTATTTTATAGTCAACACCAAATTCCAAGTTTCTGTATGTCCAAAAAATTAGACCATGGACAGAGGTCTTAGAAAATTGCTACTGGACAGCAACTTCTCAAGAAGGAAAAACATGATTTTAAAGGGGGTTTTGCATCCATGCTTGTCCCCATTTCCCTAGGCTTTGATTAGTGATCACTAAACATTTTAGTGGTGATCTACTATATCAAACCATCCTTGGGGTACATTAGGACTTCAAGCATTTCATTTGCTTGGGAAGGGGAATTTCATCCTTTGAAAGAAAGATTTTGTGTATGAAAATGATTTTTGGAAAACACTTTTTAGTGAATGATCTTTAGAAAAACACCTTTAAGTGAGTAAGAAAATGATTTAGACCTTTTAAATGGTCATCCATTGGGAATTTATTCCAAGGTGACTACATTTTTAGGTCAAGCAAAGATGAACAAGTTGATGAACAAATTACATCTTCAAAGTTTGAGATGCATGCTTGGATGAAAGAAATTTAGGGTAGGGAGAGGGAGGTTATACCTATCTTCCCTTGTGTATGAGCTTGACTTGAGGAGTATCAAGATTTGAATGTGTTTAGGGTTGGTGATTAGAGTTGGTTAAAGAGAAAACAAGTAGATAACAATGAAGTCCTCTATGTTTTCTCTCTAATCCTCCTCCTAAAGGGTGATTTGAGCTTGAGTTAGTGTATGTATGAGAGTATGTATGAGAGTGATTTGAAAGTATTTTGAGTGAGTGGGATTTGGGAAAGATTGGAGAGAAAATGGTGGCAATTCAAGGGAATTCCCACTGTTTTCTCCCTATTTTTCGCCAAGGTGCAGTTGCTGTGAGTGAGTTGTGTTGTGTAAACTGAGAGAGGAGGGTTCAATTTATAGCCCTCTGAAATCTTCAATCATGTCCGCGCGGAGGGTATCGTAAACGTGCCTGGTGCATTAAATGCTGCTCCAGGCTTTGAACAGGAAGAATATTATTCAAAAAATTACAGCAGTTTGTTTTTCAACTTGCCTAATTCGGATTTTTCCAATTTCTTTTGCTTTTTGAGATTCTTTTCTTGGTTTAACTTTAAATGGCAATGCCCACTTTACCCTTGCTTTGTTAGAAAGGTTAGGAATTGTTAGAAATGTTAGGAATGTTAAAACTTTCGTTAATTTTCTAACGAAAATACTAACAAACTCAAATTGGAGCACTTACACTAGGTCACTTTCCTTCCATCTTCCTAGCAAAGGACCAATTTCCCTTCTCCATTCCCCATCGGATCTTTTTCGAACTACGATCTGGCTTGATACCCCTGGGATACGTAGGTAGCCTCCCAAAGGTTCAGCCACTCGACCACCTTGGTCACCCAATCCGTCTCGGCAGTTCGCCAGATTGGATCCTTTTTTATCGATAACACCACTCGCCCTGCAAGTGACGTTGTCGAGGGGCTTCTGTAAGTACCCAAATCTGGCTCATGCCTTCCGGTTAAGTTTCCCGGCAATTCCCCAGACTTTCCTAAATTTTAGGGGCAATTTGGGAACTTTCCCAAACCTTCTGAGGGGCGAAGGACTTGTTAGGAATTAAAATTCCACGTAGTCCCTCACTGGAAAGAGCTTCTAGAATGCCACCTTGCATGATTCTAGAAACAGGCTGAGTCACTTATGGATAAGACCGCACGGCTTCATTAGCCAAGGGTTACAGTCGTACGTCTTCATTAGGAAGCACAAATCTGCCTAAAAATAGAGGCCTCCTCAATTCATTTTAGAGGAGGAATTTTGGCACTGTTACTCTGCCAAAATAGAACAACAAATTTCCAGAAAGCTGAAACCTCTCAAAATCACCTCCCTCCTCTCCAAAGTTGCTCCTTCCTTAGGAAACCTTCAAGGGGAGGGACACCACCATTGGTAACCTCTCCTCCTCTTCTCTTTAAAATATACTTGTTATTCTTGTTATATTGCTCCTTGCCAATTATATTGCTATTTACTTGCTTTATATGTGATTTCTTGCCATAAAGATCAAGCTTTACCATGTAGATCATAATACCCCCCATTCCCCCTTCACATAGGATTCATGGAGGATCCATCCCAATGATGAACAATAAGACCACAAATGGCTTGTTCTAGGGTGGATCTCTCCCATGATGATGTGAAAATGTCATCTTTTCCATATAAAAATGTCATCTTTTAATTAAAAATGTCATCTTTACTCATATAAATGTCATCCCCTTCCCATAGACCTTGCTTCCAAGGATTGTCCAACTAAATGGTTCTTAAAGGACATAGGAAAGCCATAAAGGTCCTCCCTTTACATTCCTAGTCCTAGCTTGCATAGTGTTCATTACACATGTTTGCATAAAAATGTCATCTTTACTTTAAAAATGCATTCCCCATGTCCCTCATGGTTGGATCACTCTCCAAGGATTGCCTAGTGACCTTCTTAAAGCACAAAAAGACATAGGATGAGTATAAAGATCCATTCTTTATACCCCTCCCCTTAGTCCCTTTGGTACTTGAAGCATCTCTTGGGGCGTAATGGTGTAAAGGTCATATCTTTACTTCGTTTCCTCCATATATAGATGCCATAGTCGAAAATCCTTAGAAATGGATGAACCTAAGCCCCACATCTCCGATCATCACTTGAGACGAGCACAAATGTCTCTATCGAGCTCAAATCGTCTCAAGATATAGGATTGATAGGCAAAGGTCCTTCCTTTCTAAAGAGTCTCATTCTTAGACTATAAAAAGAGGTGTCCCTATTCCGATCACATGTGACCCAAGGTCTCATAATGATGATCGTAAGTCCAAGATGAGTACGGGATCAAAGTCCCGAACATATCAAAATCCAAGGAATCCCGAGCAATAACCAACTCATGGTTTATACGTCCGGAAGACCACTTGGCACATTCCCCCCCTTTTATCAAAACACATCCCACACACGAAAGCACAAAGACAAGCACGAAAATTGGATCTTGGAAGACTTGCTTCGGCAAGGCTTTTTGGGTGAACGCCAAACGTTCTTCCCAAGGAGTAACTTAGCCTCCGGACCCTAATCTTTTTTTTCAAAGTTTTGAGAAAATCAAAATGGCGTGGCGACTCCGTTTTTCAATTTAAACCGGATGTCTTCAAACCGATGTGAGGCGGTGACCCCTTACACGAGAAAGCGGTTCGAAACACCGAAAAAGACACTGCAATCTTGGGCACCACATACACAAAGATGACATATACAAGAATTATGAAATTGCTACAATGAAAACCCTAGTCCAACACGATAAAAGGGAATTCTAGCAAAAATCAATTAAAAGGATTAAGAGATTGATCAATTTCTCAAAACCCTAGAAAAAGATTTCACAATAAGCACAAGTAAAATTATAATTAGGGGGAAAGAGATAGAAAGAATAAACCTCAATTGATCTTCAAAAAAGATCAAGAATTATTATCCAAAGTGGTAGGGATTTAGCCTTCCATGAAAAATCAAAGCTTCAATTCTTGTTCTATGAAAAAATAATGTAAAGAGATGATAAAAAAGATCCCTAAAACAAGTTGGAAAGGAGTATATATACTCCTCCCATTCATAAACCTAAAACCAATTGGAAAAAGAATAAGGAAAAAAATAAAAAAAACTTTTAAAGTCCAAGTCAACTTCACGCCAGCCTGGGACTTCAAGTCGTGCGGATTTATGTTTCTAATTGTCCCTTTTGCAATTTGATCCCTGAACTTTCCATAATTTCATAACAATCCCCCCCTATTTCATAACCTAAGTTAAAACAGGAAAAGAAATTAAAACGTAAAAACATAAAATTCTCGTCGCCGACGTTGAAACTGGCCACTCGCTAAGGGCACGAGTCGTGACCTACGGGACGACTCGTCCCTGATTGCTTCCTCTCTGAATCTGTCATACTGTGATGGAGACGACTTAGCTGTGATGGGGACGACTCGTCCCTTGAACCAAAATTCCAGAATTCTTCATCTTTCAAGCCCCGCTTTGATCCTTGTCGCGATTCCAAACATCCTTGACAATTGCCTTGACTTTGTTTACCTCCATTGATGTAGATATGATGCTCTTGAGTTTCTTGACTTGATTTTTGAATTCGATTACAAGGTAAAACTCTCTAAATCTCCCTCGAATTACATTGTTTCTCAATAATTTCTTTCAATACATAATTCACTCAGAATACATCAAATCTATACTGAATACATGAAAATAAAGAATAAAAGGGACGCAGAACAAAGGAAATAGATAGCATAAATCCGTCCTATCAAATACCCCCACACTTAGACCATTACTCGTCCATGAGTAATATCCAAATCTCCAATCTAACACCGGTCTAAAAACAGATGCATGGAGGGTAAATGATTCCTAGTCTCCTCTAATCCACCAACACAAGTCAATGAAAAACAATAACAATCGGAGTAATAGAAACTCCGTCTCCTTAATACACCAAAATATAAACAATGAAAAATAATGACCTTAGCTTGATATCAACTACCATAATAAAACGGTATCCAAACAAAGGTCCACACAAATAAAAGCCAAGGGGGACTAAATATGTCCTATGTTTCCCC
Source organism: Adenophora triphylla var. japonica (assembly GCA_022495995.1). Lineage (NCBI taxonomy): Eukaryota > Viridiplantae > Streptophyta > Magnoliopsida > Asterales > Campanulaceae > Adenophora > Adenophora triphylla. Next base: position 49,949 of record JAFEMH010006361.1, on the reverse strand, counting down.
CACGCTTGGCTCACACTACATACACCCTCATAAAAAGAAATCATTGTCAAGGTTGCGATCCTTAAACAAAGATTTACCTAGTTAAAAGCACCAACACCCCTTATAACTCCAAGATGAACGAGGATTTCTAAATCCTAGGCACCACTATCCAAACCTCCTACTCCATAGTGATCCTACCCAACACTCCAAACTTCCCTTATGTCCCCAACTCCAGTGATATAAAAGATAGTATACATTTCACTTCCTCGCCTTTTGCCTAGGTGCCGTTTCCAGTTTTCACCTAGCCTCTCTTTTCTTTTCTTTTTTATATATATTTTTTTATTTTTTTTTAGAAAACAAAAAATGACGCATATACAATGATACAATCATCCTTCCCCCCACGCTTAAACTAGACATTGTCCTCAATGAAACTAAACCATAAATACGGGACAATAAACATGGGGGAAAGGGCACCAAATAAACTAAGTAATGGGACGGGAGGCCCAACAAACATGGGCATAATCAGTGTAAGGGGGATGAAAATAATCTTCACAAGTTACCTCTAGAAGATGAGTCGGCTATATGACATGCCTCCCCGTTGGAGACCATTTCAGCTTCCCCTTCTTCTTATCTTTTGGTTTCATCCCCACCCTTGGTGGTTCTCCTTTCTTCTTTTCCTCCGGCTTTACTCTTGGAGCTTCAACATCTATATCATCTACCTTGGCCCCATCCTTGATAATCGGCTCACTCAAAACCATGGCACAAACCTTGCGCACATTCTTGGGAAAAGTCTTATCTCCAAACACATTAAAACTCACCACTTTCCCATCAAACTCCATAGTTAACGAGCCATTCTTCACATCAAGCTTCATTTCCGAGGTAGACATAAATGGCCTCCCCAAAAGAATGGGAGCCTCATAATCATTCTCCATGTCAAGAATGAAGAAATCCGCCGAAAACAATAAATCCCCAACCTTCACTTCCACATCTCTAACCACCCCCTTTGGGTAAGCATTTGATTTGTCAGCCAACTGAATTACCACCCTAGTGTCCTCCAATTTACCCAACTTAAGATCTTCAAACAATGCATTTGGCATCACATTGATTGAAGCTCCTAAATCGAGCATAGCATTATGAACATGACCACCCCCAAATGAAACAGGAACCACGAACATGCCCGGATCACTATATTTTTTTGGAGTCTTGTTCTGATAAACTGCACTAGCATGTTCAATTACCTTAATCTTTTTCTTAATCCTTAGCTTGTTATTTCTCTTGGTGGTACACAACTCCTTCAGAAACTTAGCATATCTCGGAACGGTCTGAAGAAGGTTCAATAATGGGATGTTCACCTCTAGCCTCTTGAAAGTATTAATAATAGCCTTGTCAGGCTCAGGCTTCCTCGACTATATTAAGGCATGAGGGAACGGCACCTCCGGCTCAAATAGTGGTGGCACTGACTCTGAAGTAGTACCCTTTTCTTCCAAAACTTTTTATGTCGGTTCCGTCTCCTGAACCTCCAATTCTGGCTCAACACTCTTTTCAACCTTCTGTTGTTCAGGCTCTATAGACAACATTTGCCCATCCACTTTCTTCTTCCTCCTCACATACACTACACTAACATTCTGCTTCAGAGGTTGCTTAGTCTTTACTGCCTCTCTAGCCTCTATTCTTACCACTGTATCTGAAATCTGACCCATTTGCCTCTCCAAATTACTAATACTAGCATCCGTCTTCTGCTGATATGGCTGGAAACCACTATTCATAATGGTCATACTTTGGGCTAGTGAACAAACCATGTCATCTATAGACTGTTGCTGCTGTGGTGGTGGTATAGATGATGACCTGTAAGGTGTAAAAGCATGTGGACTACCCCATTTAGAACCTTGAGAATTTCCCCACGCTTGAGGTTGACCAAATCCTGTTGTCTTAACTTCTTCAATCTCTCCAGTCTGCAATGAAGGGTAGGCATCAGTAGCATGAGATATGTCATAGCAAAGACCACACTGCTTAGGCTGTTTGTTCAACATCATAGCCTTCACCATGTCTTTCAATTCCTTCACCTCCGTCTCAAGCTTATTTGGAGAATCCCTGCTAGAATCTGCTGCACTGACCTGACTAATACTGGACCTCTTGCCCTGTGTTCTAGTGCTCTTAGCCAATTCTTCTAGCAGTTTCTGCGCTTCTTCCGTTGTCTTATTTAGAATGCTTCCTCCACAACATGAATCCACCAACCTTTTATCTAGAACAGTCAACCCACCACAAACATACATGACCAACTGCTCCTCAGAAAAACCATAGTATGGATAGCTCCTGCAAAGCATATGGAACCTATTGTAGTACTCATATAAAGATTCATCTGCCCTTTGTTCCATATTGCTAATATCCCTCTTCATCGGGTTTATCTGGTCAGGTGGAAAGAACTCCTCAAGAAACATCTCCTTCATCTGCTGCCATGTGGTGATACTATACGGTGGCAAATGATAATACCATGTGTTGGCGATGTCTTTCAAGGTGAAAGAAAATGCTCTCAGTAACAGCTGCTCAATCGGAAGAGTTGCCGACTTCATACTTTGGCAGATTTGCACAAACAGAGAAATGTGCTGATTTGGATTCTCGCATGGCAAACCATGAAAGTGAGGCATCTGATTCAATAGCCCCGGTTTCAGCTCAAAAGTGACACCATTAGGCAAGGCAGGGAACTCAACTGCATGTGGTTTCTCCCCCCAATTAGGAGCTACTCTTTGCCTTAGGGTCTGGGGTGGAAGTGGCGGTGCAACCTCATTCTCCATCTTATCCACCAATAGATTTTTCCTTCTCTTCCTGAAAGTTTTTTCTATTTCTGGATCACGAAGCTCAAGAAGATTATTAGTTGAATGGGCATGGACCATACAATGATCCACACCACTAAGGGACAAGGGTGAAACTAATAAAGAGATAAAAGATAAATACGAAAAAAAAATAAAAGAAAAAAATACAGAAATTAAATAAGAACACAAACAAGTAAACACCGTTCCCCGGCAACGGTGCCAAAATTTGACAGGCTAAAGTCGCACGCCTACAAATTAATTACCAAGACACGGCTACAAAACTGCAGCAAGGACAGGTCCAGGGTCAATCCACTGAAGAACGGTTATTTATTTATGTAATAGTCACATATCCGTTTGGGGATTTGCTTGAATTATTTGTTGTATTTATACTAAAGCTAATTTTACCCTAATCCCAATTCAAGATGACACATTCAAGAATTATGAAATTGCTACAATGAAAATCCTAGTCCGACACGATAAAAGGGAATTCTAGCAAAAACCAATTAAAAGGATTAAGAGATTGATCAATTTCTCAAAACCCTAGAAAAAGATTTCACAATAAGCACAAGTAAAATTATAATTAGGGAGAAAGAGATAGAAAGAATAAACCTCAATTAATCTTCAAAACAGATCAAGAATTATTATCCAAAGTGGTAGGGATTTAGCCCTCCATGAAAAATCAAAGCTTCAATTCTTGTTCTATGAAAAACTAATGTAAAGAGATGATAAAAAAGATCCCCTAAAACAAGTTGGAAAAGAGTATATATACTCCTCCCATTCATAAACCTAAATCCAATTGGAAAAAGAATAAGGAAAAAAATAAAAAAAACTTTTAAGGTCCTAGTCAACTTCACGCCAGCCTGGGACTTCAAGTCGTGCAAATTTAGGTTTCTAATTGTTCCTTTTGCAATTTGATCCCTGAACTTTCTAGAATTTCAGAACAATCTCCCCTTCTTCAAAACCTAAGTTAAAACAGGAAAAGAAATTAAAACGTAAAAACATAAAATTCCCATCGCCTGCGTTGAAACTGGCCGCTCGCTAAGGGCACGAGTCGTGACCTACGGGACGACTCATCTCTGATTGCTTCCTCTCTGAATCTGTTGTCCTGTGATGGAGATGACTTAGATGTGATGGGGATGACTCGTCCCTTGAACCAAAATTCCAGAATTCTTCAGCTTTCAAGCCCCGCTTTGATCCTTGTCGCGATTCCAAACATCCTTGACAATTGCCTTGACTTTGTTTACCTCCATTGATGTAGATATGATGCTCTTGAGCTTCTTGACTTGATTGTTGAATTTGATTACATGGTAAAACTCTCTAAATCTCCCTCGAGTTACATTGTTTCTCAATAATTTCTGCCAATACATAATTCACTCAAAATACATCAAATCTATACTAAATACATGAAAATAAAGAATAAAAGGGACGGAGAACATAGGAAATAGATAGCATAAATCCGTCCTATCACTAACAGTTGTCCACAATAGACAGGCGCAGCGTGAGTCCTACGGATAGTTGCAGCGGTACACTTTGGTCATCTTCAGACTACGTGGTACACGAACGTTTATCCGCAGTGGTCTATCCGCACTCATAACAATCAAAGGCACAACATCAGATGGATTTAGTCCCCCACGCATCCATGACAAGCAAAATCGCCTACACAGGAGGCATACTCTCACCTTTTCCCTCTCTCTCAGTCTTTCTCTTGATGTTCGAGCGGATGTCTGTTCTATCGTCGACGTGTCTTTCTTGTAATCCACACTGCTGAGGTGCTCTATAGACACCGCCTTGGACCTCTCACACCCGATTTCATACATGGTCTTTCATTTAATGCTTTTTGTTAACATTAGTCTGATTTCGTTGAGTTCCTAACTAATTTTCTTGGTTTTGGACTAAATTGAATAACGAAGTTAACTCTTAGTGTCATTTCCGTCCTTTCTCTTTTAACCTAACTCGGGTGAGTCACACCACTACTATATAACTCGTGCGAGTTTGGCCCATTATAAGGGACTCGCGCGAGTGTCAGAGTTAGTAACTGATTACCCTCCATATATTTCTCTTATTTTGATCTATAACTCCCATATTGTCTTTACTTCTTGCTTGATCTGGGGCAAGCAATCTTTGAAGTGTTTTCTCACCCTTTGCACCTATAAAAGGAGTCCCAAAACTCCTTTGAATTGGTAACAACCTTTTTTCTCACCCTTTGCACCTTTTTTCACATGGCTAACGCATTAAAACGAACATGACAGACTCGGTCCTTAGGTTCGATTTTTCTTTTAGGCCGGTGGAAACCGCTTGCCCTATAGGACCCTCGCCCGGGCCTGTCCACCCCGGGATGTCGAAATACAGGTGCAAAATGAGGGGCTAATAGCCGCACAGATGGTCTCCACTGACCCAGGATCTAGCATAGTTGCGAAAAAGAGGAGCAATCTTTTCCAACCTACCTAGGATTCTAAGAAAACACTGTTTTAAGTAAATTAAAACAACAAAATAAATAAATAAATAAAAGCGAAAATCGTATGTCACGTGAGCTTTCTCCCCCCCCCCCTTTATCCAAAAGGCCTTCCCATGTCTAAACCTTACCCGTGACCCCCTCCAGCGAACCAAGTGGTTGAGAATACCCAGGAGCTGCCTTTTCAGTATCGAGGTCACAAGGTCCGGCAGCCCTTCCAGTTCAGCGGTTCGCACCGTCCGCTACTCCCCCATGGCGGGATCAACAGATAACAGTGAGGAAAACGGAACCCCGCCGCTAAGAAACCTTCAGACAATGGAGGAGGTGCTGCGAGCCTTCGAAACTCTCAAGAAGCACCAAGAAGAGCAGCAAGCCTGGATCGTAGACACCTTGCGCCTTCGAGGAATCGTTGCTGTTCCCCAACCTGATGGGACCTTCGTTCTCATAGAAGACGAAGAAATACCAGCTCCCCCGGGTCCTCAAAGCTATCAGCAGGTCCCACCTCCGCCAAGCTACAAGATCCCAGCAATGCAAAGCAGCTCTCACTCGAAGCTCCACCTAGGCATCATCCAAGCAGCTCCGACGTGCCCGCCTCAGCACAGTCAATTTCCCGACCCTACGCCCCAAGCTCAATATCAACAGCACACATACGTACCTGCTCCACTAGATCCCGATGCATCTCGGTATCCCCCAGGATTCAATCATCTGCCTCTATACGAGCCTCGTAGACATAGCCAAAAATCCCAATGCTTACCTGGGACGGGCATCCCAAGCGGATATCCCAATATCTCAAACCTACTACCCGCTGGTCTGCGACTTGGGGCTAATGAAACATTTCCCCAATTCCCAAACACAACCCTTAGCGGCCTGGGCAATCACGCCCTTAATTTCAATAATCCAGGGTACGGGATGGTATACACTCAACTACCTTCCCAAGACTCCCGAATGGCGATCCCATCGGCCAATCCACCTCCATCTTCGGTTTCCATCCCCGAAAACGGCAACCCGCCTCAACCTGCCGATCCCCACATGGCTTGGTTGATCGAGCAAATGAAGGACATGCAAGGCAAACTAGCCAGTTCTCGGAAGGACTCCCTCATGCCCACTGATCCAAACAAGGTGGTCCTGCTTCCTACGAAATTCAGGATGCCGGAAATGGAAAAGTTTGACGGGACAGAATGCCCAAAAGCCAACATCGACACCTATGTCTTGGGAATGAGAGCCAAAGGGGCAACCCCTCAACAAATGGCGGATCACTTCCAGCATTCTCTTAAATCCACAGCGCTAAGGTGGTTCCTCAACGTAAAGGCAGAAAACCGCTCCACGTGGGACCAAATCAGCAAGATCTTCCTGGAGAAGTACCGCACCAACCTTGAGTGGGAGACAAACTGCCACGATCTGCAAGCCACCGAACAAAAGGACGACGAGCCTGTGCGTGAGTTCTAAAAAAGATGGAACTGGAAGCTAAGCGAGATAATGGATCCGCTTTCCATGGAAGAGCAAATGGACATCTTCCATTCCTGCCTCAAACCATCTTTGAGGACCTTGATCAGACATCACTTCTATCCAGATCTCTGTGCCATGGTCAATGCCGGAACTAAGTTCGAAAAGACCCTGAGCCTTCAGAAGACAACAGCAACCCCTGCTTCGTCTTACCGCTATCGGACAAACCTGTCAAATCCAGCATCTGTCCCGAACAAAGGAAAAGAAGCAGCCGGAATGGTACACTACATCCAAAACGGAGCTCAAGTAAACCGTGATCAGGCACCCCCGAGGAACAACAATCCCCCTCGCATCCCACAGTTCCAGCATTTCGACAACCTCGAAATGCCTCTAGGCCAAGTATTCAAAGCATTAGTAAAGCGAAATCTTCTCAAGCCTCTCGAGAATTTCCCAACCAAAGACTCTCAAGCCCAACATGGATATGAGCAAGCACTGCACCTTCCACAATTACCCCGGTCACACCACTGATAATTGCTTCGTGCTAAAGCAGGTGGTCTAGGGGCTAATCGAAGAGGGAAAGTTGGAATGCCCCCGTGGCCCCAACACCATTGGAAATCCATTCCCCCGAAACGACAGGGTGAACACGATAGCCTTCGATGAAACTCCATGCGAGAATAGGCCTCCTGTTATCTCTGAAACTGTTAATATGTTATCCCGCTACGATTGGGAACACGAAACCAGAGTCAAACGGGCCCGTGACCGGGAATCCAGACAAGAACGCCCAATGATGAGTGTCTCCCTACGATCTCTGTCATGATCAAGACACGCCAATGGATGGATCGAACGCTCCCCAGAGGAGACTGAATCAAACGGCAGCACCGGAAGTGGTCTAACCTTCACAGACGCATACTTGCCGATATGCGAAAACCGACACAACGAGGCCCTCCTCATCGTCATAAAGATAGAGATGTTCTACCTTCCGAACGTCTTGATCGATAACGGCTCCACAGTCAACAGCATAGCCTTGAGAAATTTGAAACGACTCCGTATCGACCGCTCCCTGATGAGACCTTTGCCCCGGATAATCCGAGCCTACGACTCCACTCCACGACCGGTCGTAGGAGTCATCAATCCGAGGATCCAATTCGACGCACAGTTGGAGTCGGTGGAATTCCAAGTGGTGGAAATCAAACCAACCTTCTCCGCCCTGCTGGGACGACCTTGGCTGCATCAGATGAAGGCAATATCATCTACTCTTCACCAATGTGTGAAATTCATCAACGCAAATGGAAACCTCGAGGTGATCCGCGGAAGCAGCACGATGGCAAGCGCTTGGTCAGCAAGCTATGACCCAGAAGAAGGTCCCGACATGACCGAATACTCCTCTGCAAGTAAGTCTCCAGCCCTGTCCTGCTACGAAGTGGATCCCTATATCCACGCTCTAAGCCGTGATGAGCTAGAGATCGAAGAGCTCATGGGCCAAGACAACAACTCTGAAATATGCGACTGCGAAGAATGCTTGAAAGAGGATCAAGAGATGGACGCCCAGATGGAGCTTGACCGAGAAGTAGACTCATACTTCACCGAGAAACCTCCTGAGGAAAGTTGGCTCATCACCGACCCGCTGGTACAGGATAACCCTCTCGCCGAAATGCTCGGATCTCACGGGGACAACCATCACAGCATAGTCCTATTCAACATCCCGATATCTGACCTGGAGGAACAATGGCGCAACCTCCTTCAAAGCCTAATTAGAGAAGGAGAAATAGCACGCCCCCTTGATTCAGACATCATAAATATCGTCCAAGCAAAGATCCCAGATAAGGAAGTGGATTCTATGAAGATAATCAACATTAGCAAGAATCAACTCCGAATCAACGAATGCTTCGCCCTCCTGGAAGAAGCTCTCAACGACTTCTATCATCAAGGCCCCCCAAGATCTGGTAGCAACGCCAATGGAGGGACATCATCAAAGGAGCAACCAAAAACCTCCGCAATTTGGTTTGAAGTCGAACCACAGGCAAGCTATCCTCCAGGATCCGCATCAACTGAAGAATGGCCACCAAAGCCATCACCACCCTCTCTTGACCTACAGCCCGCAAAGAGAAATGAAGCCTGGTCCAATCCCTCGTCCCCTAGAGTCTAGGTTCGAGTCATGTTGTCTATGAATTCACGTCTTTTGAGTCATCTGACGGCCCTATGCTCGAAGATTGTGAGTCCATAATCAACAATGTATCTTCTCTACGCTTTCAATAAAAGGTCCGACCTTTCTAAATACCCTTTTCATTGCAAATGATGAGTTAACTAAATCACGAACAGTTAATAACAATTCATCTAACAAAAAAATGCAGACACACTAATGGAATGAATGCATTAAACAAACATTTAAGCATGTTGTCAAACGAGAAAAAAACCGGGCCCAAGCTGCCGAGAAGGTTTTAATCATGATAGATTTGGAGAACTGCTGAAGAGCCAAAGAGACGCAAATCGGAAGCCTCTTCACCAACATTACATGACAATCAGATCTTCCAATACCTCAAAAACGGGGAAACCGCCTTCATGAACGAGGAAGGCCAACGCAAGGAAGGAGTCAAAGTCAAGAGCATAATGGCCTTAAAATGCCTCGCCTCTCACTTTGTCATCCTTGGAAACATGCTATACAAAAAACACTACCAGGGACTGCTCCTACGCTGCATCAGCCAGGAAAAAGCAAGTGAGCTCATGAACGAACACAACGGGGCTTGCGGCCTCACATGGATGCCAGAGCTCTGATGCAAATCATTCTTCGGATGGGCTACTACTGGATCTCCATGGAGGCAGACTGCATCATCCACTTTGTCCGAAGCTGTGATAAGAGTCAACGGTTCTCCAACCTCAATCATCTACCTCCTCACGATCTCTACTGCATGACTACGCCCTGGCCCTTCGCCACATGGGGAATCGACGTCATCGAGAAAATTGCTCCGCCAGGTAGCAACGGCCACGAATTCGTCTTGGTAGCCATCGACTACTTCACAAAATGGGTCAAATCCAAGTCCTACAAGGTGCTCACCTCCATGAAAGTCGCACATTTCCTCAAGGAAAACATCATCTGCCGATACAGCATCCCGAACGAGGTCATATCAGACAACGGCTCCCATTTCAAAGGAGAATGCGACAGAATGCTGGCCGAATTCAAGATCACACGCCACAAGTCTTCTCCCTACCGGCCACAAACAAACAGCGCCGTAGAAGCAGCAAATAAGACCCTCGAACGGATCATCCGAAAAATGACAACTCGAGGACGTGATTGGCCCGAAAAGCTGCACCTTGCACTTTGGGGCTACCGACCATCAGTCAGAACAGCCACGGGAGAAACTCCATTCGCCCTGACATATGGGATGGAAGCAGTACTGCCCGTTGAATTGGAAATTCCCTCACTTCGAGTGTTGCTGGAAAACGAAATCAACGAAGTCGAATGGCTCCGAAGCCGACACGACGAACTGGCTCTGCTAGACGAGTGACGACTAAAGGCCATGGAACACGTCCGAGCCTACCAAAGCAGAATGGCTAGAGCTTTCGACAAGAAAGTCAAGTCCCGAGACATCAGGGAAGGCGATCTGGTACTCAAAGAAAAGCCTCCCACTCAAACAAACCCACTGGGAAAATGGGAACCAACATGGATCGGCCCTTTCGTGGTTCAAAAGATCTTCTTCGGAGGTGCCATGAAGCTGACAGACCTAGACAGCAATCCCTTCATGAACCCAGTCAGCGGAAGCAAACTTCGCAGATACTTCGCCTAAAGAAGACCAACTGTGCATCTCTTGGTACTCCTTGTATTGTCGAATTACGCAGACCTGAGCCCTCTCGTCTGGGGGAACGTAGGCAACCTTAATTGGTCCGGTCTAAAAACACACAAAAAAGTCAAAAGTTTGAATGTCAACCAAGACCTCCATCAAACTACACACTTTCCAAGAGCATGCCCCCAACATCACCTTGACCAAGTCAAACGACGGCGGCAACTTCAAAGGACATCCGAAGGTCACTCAGCGTCAAAAGACTAACTCATGTCAACTTCCAAGCTAGGGTCTTGTCTTCGCCCTCACGCGCTTCAAAAAAAAGATTTCAAGCAAAGGCTTTCAAAAAAAAAAGAGCTCAAGCAGAAGCTACAAAAAAAGAGGTCAAGAGCCCGACACCAACAAACAAGAGGCAAGGAAGCCACGGAAAAGACCGTTAAAATGACTTGTCAAGGGATCATCCAACCTCCCATCCAAACACAAAACCCAAGCAAAATGGATTGCCGTCAAGGCCCAGGCTGCTTCAGTCCGCAAATACAACAGAAGGGTCCAAAGCTGGACGCCATCAAGGCTCACAAAAGAAACAAAAGGCGAACAAGAGATCTTGCGTATTGACAAAGCTTTAAAAGTAAATCCCAAATCACTAACGATTAAAACATTTCTTGATGATTTCAAGCACGGTCTACTCTCAGGTTCACAACATGCTAAACGGCAGCTTAATACATTTAACAAATAATGTGTTTGCAATGCAATGAATGGATACCTAGGAGGTCATTCCGCGCCATCTGCGCTTGTCCCCTTGCCATTCTTCCCTTTCTTCCCTCGTCCCCGGCGAGTCTTCTTTCGCTCCATGCGAGCCAGCTCTGTCTCTCTCAATCCGAGATTAGGGGTCCTCCCCATAGAGTCAAACAATCCAGTAGCTCGCAGGGCTTCATTCGCTCGTGCTTCGGCTCGGATCTCCTCCCTACGAGTCTGCAAAAGAGGACCTCTCTCCGTCAGTCGGTCAACTCTGGTCTCGTAGTCAAACAAAGCATCTCCCGTAACATCCTGAGGGTCAGACCAGGCTTCGGCACTCCTAAGGCAATAGCTACGCCGGCAATCGGGCCCCAGAATTGCTTCACGCCTACTCCCCAAAACCACTTGGGACTGCCCAACACGCTGCTCGTACCAATCCAGGTACTCGCTGGTCAATACAAAGCTCTCCCGATGTCGAAGGAGCACCACAGGAGGGAAAGCGAAATACTTCCATACCCTCAGGAAATACAAAAGAGCACCCAGAGCTGCCACAAAAAGGAGCTACCTTCGCAGTGGCAAGGTCATCCCAGCCCAGCAAAGGCTCCTGCCTCATCCCGAACTGTCGAGAAACAAGCGACGTAATGTAGAAGGAGGACCAAGACAAACCAGGAACTCTGATAACATAAGACCCTTCCTGAAAGGCCCTCCTAGTCTCAATCCCCCAGTGTGGAACCCACCAATGGATCTGATGCGTGCCAAGCTGTGCCATCCATCTCTCCCAGGCGGACTTATCCATATCCAATACAAGAGGACGCTGAGCAAATGTCCACGAGCTAAACGACGCCGGAGCCTCACGCATAGCTTGAAGTCTCTCTCGCAACCACAAAGTGAGTAAAGCGGGGCTTACCCCTCTCATAAACCTATCTCCAGTCGCCAGACGATCAATGTCGTGAAGGGTCTCCCACAGCACCAATGGCACAATATCCTCTCCGGCCTTGCAGTGCCCTACCACATCCAGCAAAGCACTGTCGTATACCCCAAGGGAGCCAACCATGAAAAGTGTCGCTATCACGCACAAGGCAAACGCATCCCACGAGATGTCACTCTCGTCATCGCTCATAAACCGCTTCGACAGCGCAGAAATGTCAATGTGACCCGAATCAAAGGTCATATCCTGCACTTCTTCCAACAAAGTCTGAAGAAAGCATGCAAGCTTCACGCTCACGGCAACACCGCCAATCAAAGGAAGAGAGATGGCCTCCGCCTCCGGCCCTCCCATCAAAGCCCGAAAATCCTCAAAAGTGGGTGTCACTTCATTGTAGGAGAAGCTATACACATGCCTCCTAACATCCCAGAACTTTGCGGCAGCCCGCAATAATTCCCAATCAGGAAACAACTCCTTAAGGGACCAAACCGAGCAGAGTCGAAACCTCACCTCGAAAGCCCACCTATGGTGCCTCATACGGTGTCACATCCGCATTTTCAGCCGCTCAAGGAAGTTTGCTTGCCGCTCCTTCGAAAGCCTCGGCAAAACTCTCAGAACGTACGAAGAATCCATGGCAAAAATGGAGGTTCCTAGAGAAAATGGGGAAGAAAGCTCGAAATGACTGAAAATGGGAACTGGGGAAAGTTCAGACATCATGAAAACACATATCCCTTCCCCAAAAGAAAAAGATGATCCGTACGGACCTTTTTGCATCCTAGGTGGTCCGTACAGACCTTCTTGCAGCTTGGTCTCACATTTTCAGCAAACAGTACAACAGCCATTGTTCCCAGCAGGACCTTGCTCCAAACTGCCCAAATTCTGGCCAAAGCCATTTCCGGCAAGCATACACTACCCACAAATGCACCCCCAGCTCACGTGGCATGCACAAATAATAAACTAGCAACAATTCCTAGGACAATCCCCGGGAATCACAAAATACGACATTACATCTTAAAATAAAATACTTTGCTGTGCAAATACAAGTATTTTATTACAGGTACCGAAATGTCTATTGCTAAACAAAAAAAACAACAAAATGGAAAGAGGGAAAGCAAATGAGCCCTACTCTGACTCATCGTCATCAACCTAAGCAAACGAGAAGTCAGGCACCTCGGCAAACTCGCCAGCCATGCCCTCATCATCCGAATACTGGACCCCCTCCTGAGGAGAGAACTCGAGGTACTCCGAAGGATCAAAACCGGTGAAAGGATCATAGAAGGGAGGCGCCGACGAACCCTCTCCCTGAGCCTCCTGTGCAGGCAAGAATTGGTGAAAAATCAACGTTCTCAGGGCCCCCATAGACGTCCCTGCATCCGTACTATGCCGCCCCCGAACGAGTCCCTCCTGCTGTGGCCCTGGCTCAGCCCTCGACGAAGGAAAGTCCACAGAATGCCTCGAAGGCATCTGTTCGTACGCCGGCACACGCCGTGAAGACCTGCAAGACAGCTTCCCCGCCATATTCTTCGCAAAAGACCGCATCCCCACAAAACGGCGGGTCAATGTGTCAAAGGATCTCCCCGAGACCTGCACAAGCAAACAGCCAAAGAAACGCTCAGCTAAAGAGATACAGTCATACTCAACAAAAAGAGAAAAATACCGAAAAGATGCCAAGATGGAAAAGAGTAAGCACACTCACCGGAGCATCCGGGTCAACACGATAGGCAGCCGGAGCCTGTTCAGGGACGGGCACCGACACCCTCCACCTAGACGAATCCCCGCGTACATATGTGATGTCCGGCCCAGGCACCGGAACATCTGGGGGACGTGGTGGGCCATCCCGCCTCTCCCTCTCCAACACCTGTGGCGTCCTCAGCTTCCTCCTGACGAAGGTCCCGTACTCCTTGCCATACAAAATAAACTCCTTGGCACTAACGCCGCCCAGGTACCTGTCGTACTCCAGCACGTCCATGTCACGGGGATGCATCATCCCAAAGGGCGGATCCCTCGGAGCCAAAGGGGGCACACCTGGACCATGCTGCCAGAAGACCCTCTCCCCCAAGTACATGACATCACAAGTCAGGCCCCGCAGCATCTTCCTCTGCTGTGTCACCACGGGACCACCCTCGAGCTCGTCGCCGCCATATCGAGCCCAGGGGTACATGACCTTAATTTCAATCATCATAAACCCTAGCATGCATATTAGGTCCAACCTAATTTACTTAACATGCTTTCCAACCTTAATCAATATTAGGTTTTCAATTAATCAATGATTCGATCAATATAATGTCCTTAAATTAATTCTTAATTAATCAACAATATTCATAATAAAAATCCCAATCTAATCTCAAGAGTTTCTAGGGTTTTCTAGGCTTTAAATTTAAGAACAATAATTATTAGACGAAACGAATTCATTTACCTTGTTTTGTCTTCTTATTCAAAATTTCCAGAGCCTGTTTTCTTTCTTTCTCTTTCTCTCTCACGGTTGGTCTCTTGGTCTCTCAGTGCCGCCTCCTTCTCTATTTCTTTCTTTTTGTTTTGAAAAAAATAATAAAATAAAGTACCCTAAGGTTTAGAAAAAGATGTATTTATAATTAGAGATTTTTCAATCCTAGGCCAATTAAGTTCTCTTAGCCCATTAGGTAGTTTAGCCCAATAACAACTAAAGCCCAAGCACAATCCAATCTTTTTATTAAAAAGATAATTCAAATAATTTAATTTAAGGAAACAATTTAATTATTAAAACAATTTATTAAAAATGAGTATTTAAAAAAAGGTTTTACTAAATCTAAGCCCAATATCAAAGCCCAACTCATCTAAATAATTTAACACACATAATATAATTCCTAGGACTTCAATATAATTATTAGTCCCTCTAAAAGCCTAGTTGAAAATTTAACAATTTACCAAATAATCCTCGAAAATTTTTGAGTTATTTAAAGAATTTTTTTTTTGAAATGATATATTTTGGGACCCTCCATCCTGGGACACGGTTTATAGGTCCGAGAGTTGGGAGGCGCCCACAGAAACTCTGCCCAAACGCAACCGACGATCCCGATGCACGCCGAACCTCTGCTCGAATCCAACCAATGATCCCTGCGATCCCAACGCACGCCGAAGCTCTGTCCGCAGACAACCGGCACATCCCGAAGCAATCCCGGTCCGTCCCAGAACACTATTCCATCCTCAAACACTATTCCCCAGCGAAAAACAGACACGAACCAACATTGGTAAGGCTTCCTTCCATTACTATTTCAATACACTTCAATACGTAGTGTACAATGTAGACATTCGATACAGCATGCATTTTTAAAAAAGCACATACACACACACACAACATTTAAAGAAAGAAGGGGTACCGAAAGACTCGTTTTTACGAGGCGACTCGGGTGAGCTCTAATATTCTAATATTCTCTTCCCGAGGAGTAACCTGACCTCCGAACTCAAAAATCTCATCACACAAAAACAATTTTTAAACTGATGTCTTTTCTCAATGTTTTGGGCTTAATCAAAACGGCGTGGCGACTCTACAAAGCAAAAAACACAGCGAGACACCTCCATCGACCAATGCAAAATGGAATGCCAGATGTCGGGGCACAATCGCTGCGCCTCTCGGATTCGGGTAATTTCACTATGGGAAGTATTTTTGGGAAGCAGCAAAATCAACAACCAAAGAGGGGTTTCAGTATTATATGGAGAAAATCAAAACACTTTCTGAAGATGCTTTCAAACATTTGATGGACAGGGAACCTGACAGATGGAGTAGAGCCTTTTTCTCATTGGACTCAACATCTAGTTGATAACAACATATGTGAGTCTTTCAATTACTGGATCATAGAGGAAAGATACAAGCCATTGATTACCATGCTTGAGGATATTAGGAAACAAGTGATGATCAGAATGAGGGATAAGAGAGATTACATCAAAAAAATATTAGAGCAGGGTAGGAGATTTGGTCAAAGAATTACTAACAAATTGAATGATTCAAAAACTAGAAGTAGAGACTGTAATGCTTTGTGGAATGGGGAGAGCTTGTATGAGATTGGTGGTACTGGAGGTGGGACAACAGTTGATCTAAGGCAGAAGACATGCACATGTATAGAATGGCAATTAAGTGGCATCTCTTGTTGCCATGCTATTTCTGTTATATCTATGATGAGAGAGAATCCTGAGGATTATGTCCATGATTGTTACAAAGGAGAAACATACTTGCTGTACTATTCAAACATGATGAAGCCTTTAAATGGGATGTCAACATGGCCACCTTCTGATTAACCAGATATCTTGCCTCCCCCTATAAGGGTGGTAAATGGTAGACCAAAATGGTAGAGAAGAAAAGACTCAAGTGAAGATGGTAAGGGAAATGGAAAGAAGGGAAATACAGAAAATTAAGAGAATCAAGAGAATTAACCTGAGGAGGAGGAGGAGGACCAATTCAAGAGGATTAAAAGCATAAGAAAAGGGTTGAAGATGACTTGCAGCATCTGCAAGAAGGAGGGCCATAATATGAGAAGGTGTCCAGATAAGCCTAGGGATGAGATTCCTGCTGAAGATAATACAATCCAAAGAGGAACACATACTGCAAGTATATTTGACTTGAAAGAACTTACATATAGATATAAATCTTTAAGAAAATGTATATCTTATTTTCTCAGGGTCAAAAGAAGAAGAAATACTTTGCAAGTGCTTCTGGATCTAGATCTGAAAATGCAAGGGCAAGAAACAATGTGAGTTTCTTAGTTTCTTGTTTACAAAATTTTTATAGGAAAATAATTTAATCGATGAAATTATCCCTTGATGCTTTTTAGGATGTTGGGTCAACAAGTAGGGCAGCAAGTGGAAGAGGAGGACAAAGTGGTGTAAGCTTTTTTGTCCATTATATTTATTTTCTATGTTATACATGACCCAACACACATATGTTGAGAAATGACATTTATTATTTATTTTTAAAGGTACAAAGTAGGTCCAATGCTAATGTTCAAGGTGGGCTTTAGTCATCATTCACAAGAAGGGGAAGAAATTTTGTCACTGCTGACTCCTTACACAAGCAGTCAAGGTCCAAGAGGTAGAGGAAGTAATTGTTGTTGATGGTTGTTTTTTGTGGTCTTTTGTAAACATTAATGCTCTGATGCTTTGTTTTGTAAACCAATGTAGTTGGTGTTTTCAAACATTATTTTGGTGAATGAATGTAAAAACTTTGACTTGGTGTCTGAATTTTTTGGGGGTTTTGTTTAGGATAGAGATGAATGGATAAAGATGGGATAATGTTCTTGAATTTTGTTTTTGTAATGTCTCAATGCTGTAAAAACTGTGGGGTTTTTATTATAGAGGTTTATTCTATATATCTTGTTTGTGAAATTGCTATACCATTATGAATCTGAAGTGAATTTGGGTTCACTGTCAAGGAATTACTTATTTGTAACATTTTACCAATAATCATATGAATTCATATTCACTCAACAAAGACATATAATTTCAAAACCAACATCAATTAAACACCATTAACATCATACATTCAAGGTTTAAAAATGTTGAACCTTTTTTATTTCATCAAAATCACCAACAAATAAAATAAAGACATAAGTGAAATCATAAAAGAGAGAATCATCATCATCTTCATTCCACCCAGAGAAGTGTTGAGCCCTTGAAATCCAGTTCGCAATCCATGAATTCCAGTCTTCACAGATCTAACTTCCATTCCTACAGATCTAACTTCCATCATGATATTGTGTTCTCCACCCACCTCACTTGTTCTATGTCCTCCGGAAGCAGAAAAAATGAAATCAACTTTATTTGGCTCCCAAAATTTTAAAAAAAAATTACAGCTATCATCCTCACACTTGAAGTATAGCTTTTGTGGATCGTTAGCAGACTCTAAAATTCGAACAACATCTCTTTTCTTACACTTGCAACACTCATTCCTGAACTTAATCAGTCCTCCATTCACTTGATAATTTGATGTTTCTCTAGTACGAGAAGAAGAAGAAGAAGCCATTTATAAACCTGTTTCAAGTTAAAAACAACCCAACTAAACTCATTCAAATCAAATAGTTATAAACCCTAATTTTGAAATTGGGAAATTTCAGCATCGAAATAATGAAATTAAACCATGAATCTACAAAATCAATTGTTCATACCTGCTTTAGGAGATGTTTCGACTTGATTAATGCCCAAGACCAACTGAAATCAAGAGAAATTAAGCCTTCATACTCTCTTTCCCCCGTTCGTTCACTTTGTTGAAGACAAGTGCTCAACAAGGCTTATTCACCTATGATGTTGCTTAGTCAGCTTGGGTCGTGGCCTAATTTAATCCAGGTCAGAATCCATGTGTGCATTTTAGTGACGTAATCATGTTAGCTAGGCATTTTTAACGGTGTAATGGACGGAGGATTGATGGAAGGACGACATCAACAAAAAAATATGAGGTTAAGGGGGAAAATGAAAAAAAATACATTCAGGAACAAACTGAAAAAATGACTATAGGTTAGGGATGAAATAGGTACTTATCTCACATCTATCTCAACTTAGTACAAGAATGATCAAGAGTTTCTCTTTAATTTGTCATTCCCTAAGTTAAGTGACAACTTGATGTAACCTATGGAAAGCTATACATTTTAAAGATTCAATAAGAATAAGAAAATGGAAGAATGAAGTAACCTGCAAATGAAATAGTTAGTAGCTGTATAATCATTCAGATAATATAAAGGAAATTCAAGAAAGCAAACAATAAACTTTTAAATGAAAAAGATTGAGAGTGAGAGATTCTCGTTGATTTAAGGAGCAACTGGTTGAGAAGCTAAATACATATACTTCATCGGTTACATTCTATTTAGCAGCAGTATCAGGAGTAGGATCAGTTGAAGGGTCGTTCTTTGACTGATCATCCTTCTCCTTTGTTGGTGTAGCCGATGAAAATGCAACCGGTTCAGATTTGGATCTCTTAGCCGAAGATGATTCTTCTCTTTACTTTCTTCTCTCTTCCTTTTCTTCTCCTCAGATTTTCCTTACCGTTCAGTGGCAAGCTTCATCAGAAGTTCATTTTGGGCTCTAACCTTGATCAGCTCAATTTGTGAGTCTCTGAGTTGAGCAGTCAGGTCACGAATTTTCTGATTTGCTTTCTTCAACTCTTCTGTGTCTTCAACCAGGTTTGTCTGGACTGCTATAGCTTCATCACATACTTGCTGGTTTGTGTTTGTGGAATTTGTCAGCTCCTTCACAAGATCAAAGATTATAGCATCCTTTTCCTTAAGTATTTCAACAAAATTTCCAATAGCTTTGGCAAACCCAGTTTCTACTCTTGTCATTCTTCTTCCTTCCTCCTCCTAATTGGACTTAGCTAGATCATTTACAAGTGCTTCATGCAACTCCACCAAGTCATTCAGAACTGTTGGCCTATGGAGATCAGCTTCCAAATCCTCAACTGATGGCACTGTAATTTCAGGGATGGAGGGATCAGCAACCGGTGGAAGATTGGAGACAAAAACAGCATCAGTTGGGGAAAAAGTAGGTTGAGCAGTTGAAGGGGCAGCAGCTTGAACGGTTGAAACAGGGAGATCGGTCAGAGGGGGAGCATCAATTAAGATAGAGGGAACGGTTGAGGCTGGGTAACCGGTTGGAGTAGCTTGACCGATTGGAGGAGCATCCATGAAAATATCCTTTACATCACAATCGGAAGAGGAGACATCCACAACTGGAGTAATGAATCCATTATTTTCAAGGCCTATCTCCATGACACAATCTATCTCCATTGCTTCCTCTAAAGCTAGACCCACCATCTGTGCAGCTTGGCCAGCAAAAGGAATGGCATGTTGCCTAAGTCTCACCAAACTGGCTAACCTTAGCAAATTGATCAGCTGGAAGGCATATCTAATATTGCTTTGAGATCTAACACTCCCATCATCTATTATAATAGAAAGTTGTGGCACCAATGGCATAAAGCCAACCATCTTGGTCACCTCAAAACTCTAAGAAAAAATTTCCAACTCCAACACCTTGATCATTCTACTGTTGACGGCTAAATATCTAATAAATAAATTGTCGGTTCGAAGCGAAGATTCAACCGGTCGAGGATACCGTTGAGGGACTTGACAGACAATCTTAAGTGAGCCTGGCCGATCTTGTTGAGATGGAAAGAATGATAACCGTTTGGAAGGGAAATCCAGGACCAATTGCTGCTCAGCCTTGCTAGGAATAATCTTTACATTTCGAGTAGGAGAAGCTATTTTCTTTAGCCTCAAGATTCTAGGAGTTTGAAATCCTAGGCTGGTCTCACCTGGTCCCTTAGTGTTGGTCTGATGGGAAGGAGTATCAACCGGTATAGCACCCACTTTCATAGTCTCAACCACATCAATAAACGTTTGCATTATATCTTGCCTCCTTTTGCATTGAAGTGCATCGGCTAAGGAAGGAGGCATAGGGATTGGGTTAATGCGGCTGGAGCTTGTGACCTTCTCATGGATATCAAAGAGAAACATCTCGTTTGATAACCGGGGAATCTAGGCTCTTGAAGTATAATAATTCTTGGTGTACATCAAATCCTTCTGGTCCACTGAGAAGTCAAAATTTGTTGGAGGATGAGCAGAATCAAATGGATCATAATCAAAAGGCTCAGGGGCATGAAATTCTATTGCATCATCCTCTTCAAAGAAATCCAAAAGAGTAGGATCCTCCTCCTCAAAATAGGGTCAACCTCTTTAATTGATTTTCCCTTTAGCTGGGCACTGGCTTAGCTAACAAGTAGGGTGGCTTCAATTGCAGCTTGAGTGGCATACTCTTTTGCAGCTGACCGTTGAAGGCCCACTTTACTTTCAAATAAGACTTTAGCCATAGCCACTCATGCAGTTGGACATCAGCTACATCAAGCTTCTCCTCCTCAACCGTTTTAGCAGATGCATCGGTTGAGGGTATCTCAACCGGTTGTCTAACCGGTGAGGCAACAGATAGACTTTCTCCTCCTCTCAGGCTTGTAACCGGTGATGTATCGGTTAAGCCTCCTCCTATCTTTCTAACTGAGGCATTCGGTTGAGGAGTCACAATATCCACCCTTTTGTCATCAGGGCCACTAGAGCTAGAACTTGAGATAGAATGCTCACTATCATCACCAACATCAGCATCATCAAAATCATCACCATCATCATCATCTCCATCCTTCTCATTGAATAAATATTCAATATCTCCATCATTTAGGGCAGTCCACTTATTTTTATTTGAATGTACTGAAGAGAAGAAGTCATCTAAATTGATGTTTCCCATGACTTGCAACTCTCTATCTACTTCTAACATGTTCTCAATCAAGTCCATAACATTGCTGATCTGTTGGTTTCTTCTTGGACCTAAAGAGACTGGCTTAGTGTCAAAATATGGAAGTGGATCATCAGGTAGTTCATATCTGCCCAACTGGTAAGGGTTAGATTCCTTCAGATTGTCTTGGACTTCATACAATATAGCAAAGTTAGTCCACACATCATGAACCATCGTATCCTGATGCAACCAATCTTGTGCAAGGTAGATGGCATTCCACAGATTTGGAAGCACTTCACAGTAACGGTTGTAGAGTTTAAGGAGATCTTGCTTGGGGAGAGAGGCATCAAACTCACTGAGTTAGCAGTATTTGCTGAAGTATATACCCTTCTCCTCGTGAGTGTTCTTAAAATCAACATATTTATACACAACACCAACATGCACTGACTTCTTGTGTAGCTCATGGAATTGTAGGAGTTTTCTGAGAAACGGAGGCAGGTGATCAATGGGATAAACCTAGTTTGGAGAGGGAATAAGCTTGTCTTGAATGGCCCAAGGGTTATTATATAAGATGTGAAAGGTTTGGTTTCTAATCAGTTTGCACTTCCTAAATGATGAATCTGAAGCATGACCGGTTATAGGAATTTCACCGGTCAGGAAGTTATGAGAGAACAACCATTTGGGAATGAAAGGAACAAAAGTGGTAATATCTGCTTCAATCAATTTCTTTCTCTCAGCATTTACTTTGGCTAGTTAAGAGGCAGATTTTTGGATGGGTTTGGATTTAGTTAAGGAGGATGAGGTAGAAGGAGTAGGAAATTTCTGGATATGGGGTTGAACAGCCTACTTTCTTGCTATTTTCTTAGGCCTGACCGATGGGGAGGTAGAAGGGGCCGCGAGTTGAGGAGCTGTAATCGGTTGAGTTGTACTGACCGATGGAGCATCGGTTGCCTTCCTATTGACCGGTAAAGTGGGAGCTGATTGGGAGGACTCAGGCTTAGCTGATTTCTTGACTTTGGGCTTGTAGGCCTTCTTCTTCTTTTTAACTGGTTGAGCACCGATTGTGGCTTCACCAGTTGATGCTTCACCAGTTGAAGCAGGAATGTGGAAGCTTTATTTCATGGTGAAGAATGGTATAATTCCACTTTCCTTGAAAGCCTTAACAAAATTTGAGCATCAATATGTGCGGTCAACCGTATGGTTTAAAAGGGTTGCGGTCGACCGAGAATGGAGCAAGGAATGTAAACACATCTAAAGTTATAAGATTTTTATAACATTGTACTGTAGCAATCATTTTGGTTCAAAAAGCATAAACATGACAATATTAATCAAGATTAAAAATATGAAGAAAATTTGAAAAAAATTGATGAACACCAGGATGAACACATGAAGAACATCAAGAACAAATTTTCCAGAAATGATTCAAAACATATAAAAATTACATTTTCTTGTTCTTAGAAGGATGAATTTCAACAAAATGATAAGAAAAACATGAACAAATCACATAGGAACCCAGGAATCGAACATAAAGTTTTGAAGAAAAAAAACTAAGACCTAGCTTTCAAAAAATTCAAACAAGAGAGGAGCATGGAGATATGCGTTCATGAAATCAGAGGTGTAAATATGGGGAATCATAAACTAAGTATGAATGTAAGAGAAATTTGTCAAAAGTATCAACAAACAGAGATTTTGAAGAGTATGAGCAGTTAGGCATTCAAAGAGAAAAATAGACCAAACATTCAAACTTGATTTGACAAAAAGAGATAGAGTTTCCCTACCATGACTATGAATTTAGACAAGGAAGAATCCTCGCTTGATTTCTCAGAGGCATTCTTTGAAGATGGCTTATGGGATGGAGCAATTTATATAGTTTGTAGAGAGAGAGAGACAGAGAGAGAGAGAGAGAGAGAGAGAAGGTGACAAGAGCAAGGACAGTGATAGAGGAAGTGGGTGCGGACAGATTGTGTGAAGTGAAGAGGTGGATTAGTGGAGGAAATGGTTAAGGTAAAATGGTAAGTGGGTTAGCGCACAGTGATGTCCTCTGTGTAAGGGAAATTTTCTTTAGTCTCCATCTTGACAACCAATTACGGCTGAACAAGTGTTGGGGAATGTGCAAATAAATACAAAAATAATCCACATATAAATGATTTGAATTTATGAAAAATGAGGGAAAAATCATTGCTAAAGTACCTGATGTATGTGTTTTCACCCATCCAAATGATATATCTTTAGACCTAATTTATGCTCAACCTTGGGTGTTTTTGCTGGCTTTTTTGGTGTTTATGAGTACAAGGAATGGAAGGAGAAAGTCCCAAAATGTGATGAAAAAGGATACGAAAAGAAACGATCGATAATGAAGAGGAAAAGGAGGAAATAATGGAATTTCTAGAAGGACAAAGTGAAATTTGACCAGAGAATTTAATACCATGTGATAGTACTTGTCGAGAGTTTTCCAACCATATACGTCACGTCTCAATCGGAGTCCGTATGAAAAAGTTATTACCTTCAAAAGTTGTCAAGGAACGTACAAGTCGACGAAGCACGAGGAGCGCACGCACCCGAGAGAGGGGAGCGCCCGCTCCAAAAAGATAGAAAACAAGAAAAATTTCTAGCCATTGGGTTCGGCCACCCCCAATAAAGGGGAGAGCCCGCCCCCACCCCCGTAGCAGCCTTTGCAGATTTCCAGTTTTGACTCAGTTTTGGTATTCGTTTCCTAATTTCGACCCTCCTCTCTAACCCTATTATCTAAAGACCATCTCTAGCCATATTTTTGTATCCCTTATTCTCATTTATCATGTTTTACACTTTAATTTAGGTTTTAAAAGTTTAAAGAAGGATTGAATATCAAGGTTTTATTTATTTCTTTTTCTCTTATATGGCCCTTCGCGGCTAAATTCTTAGTTCGTGGATTGGGTGATTAACGATTGAATCTTTATGCTAAGGTTTTAATTATTCCTACCTTTTTATCATTCTTGTTATTCTCAACATTTTTAATTATCTTTCTTAGGTTTCAATTGTATGCTAAGATACTTTTGGCCTTTAAATCTATTTGGGTATAAACCATTGCATTCACATGAATAGTTTATACATTGACCATTAATGAGAAAATTAGATTCAGTTGATGACTTCACACGGAAATCAATGAATCTAGGCTTCTTGAATGTTTGTATTGAATTCACGGAAGATATTAACAAAGAGAGAAATAATTAGGGTTTGAATGTTCATATTGACTTAGCGGAATATATATTAACATTGCAGCCTAATCTTTTTTGAATGAACCCTTAAATGAGATTGAGTCCTTTTTACTGATTTGAAATAGCATAAAGTGATAATTGTTATGATCTCCAATCCATGAAGCCCTTGTCTTATTGATATCTTTACTTGCTTTAAATTCCTACTTTCTTAGTTAAATTAACCAATCATAAACCCCCATTGGTTAATTTTGCACTAATAAAATACACTTGTTCAGCCACGAGTCTCTGTGGATTCGACCCTTGCAATTTCATATTACTACAATGATAACTAGTGCACTTGCTAGATTAATATAATTAGAGGGAGAAATCCTCCATCAAGTTTTTGGCGTCGTTGTCGAGGACTTGTGTTGCGAACAAGTTCATTTTGTTAGTGTATGCTTAGTCAACGTTATTTGATTCCTACCTTGGAGCCATTGAACGATGACATTGAAAAATATGTCGGCGTCTAAAAGAGCTTGAATTAAAAGAGGACAATCCCCTCAAAAGTGACCTAAATCCTTCAACCAACGGGGTAGAATAGGAAAAGGCCTCGATGGCAATCCCACCGGCTCAGCCTATGTAGGACTTCTTACATCCTAAGGTAGACACATTGGTGTATTGTATTATGTTGTCTGATGCATTAAAGAATCTTGAGGTAAAGGGTCAATATTTTTCCATGCTTCCTAACTATCAAGGTTTTTCGACAGAAGACCCTTTGACCTTCTTACGAGACTATATGATTACAGTATCACACTTCCCAAGAAAAGAGGGAGTGACTGATGAACAAATTAGACTTAAATGCTTCCCCTACACCATGAAGGGAAATGCAAAGACCTGGTTGATGATGCTTGCACCTAGGATCATAAGCAAATGGGATGAATTACATGATGCATTTTTACGCAAATATTACCCCCATCCCACATTGGCCACATTTAGACATAAAATCATTGGCTTTACAAAAAAAGTAGGAGAACCTTTCCATGAGGCGTGGGGTAGGTTTAAGATGTTTTTGGTCCAATGTCCTCACCATAATTTTCCTCTTCCATTGCTCAACCAAACTTTCTATGATGGACTTAATCCTGTAAAACAATCCATGGTTGACAATGCTGCTGGCGGCTTTTAGGAGCCAAGACACAATAAGAGACTCAAGACCTTTTTGAAATGTTGGGAGCTAACTCCCAGCCAAAGAGTACTAGAGGGAAGGTGAGAGGTGTGCTTGAATTGGGCACTAAAGATGAACTTGCTAGACAAATTGCTGAATTACATAAGAAATTTGATATGTTAACTACTCGTGATTCTTCTTCAAGTACCAATGCTATCCATGATTCATGCTCTATTTGTGATTTAAATACTCATACTACTAACTTTTTTCCTAGTGGTTCCCAATTTGTTATCGAGAATGAACAGGCACATGAATTAAATGGGTATAATCCAAGGCCACCCCAAAATAATCCTTATACCAATACTTACAATCTGGGTAGAAAAATCATCCCAACTTCTTATGGGGAGGTAATCAAAATAAGCCCCTTCAAAATACACCACCTCAAGGGCAGTTTGAGCCGAAGAAGGATCCTTGGGAAGAGGTCATGGAATGAATGAACCTAGAGCGGCAACATGAAGCCGCGATAAAAAAGCTTGAAATTCAAGTAGGGCAACTTGTTGAAGCCCTTCAAAGCCACAAGCTTAGAACCTTTCTAAGTCAAGGGCAACAAGCTATGGCCATATACACCCTCTGAATGGCAAAGTGGTAAGTAATAAGGTAAATTCTCCTTCATCTTCTCTTCTCTTCCTCATTTTTCTGAAAAAGATGCTTGTTGAAAAGAGTACATGTGGATTGGGGGGAAATCCCAAAGATGCTTACACACCCCCCCAAGCCATATGTACCATTTGTGCCCTTTCTCGATCGTTTGATGAGACATAAGATAGAGTATCAAATGAAGGAGTTAGTGGAGATGTTCTCCAAGGTTAGCATTAATCTTCGCTTGCTTAATGTTATTAAAAACATTCCTTCCTACGCAAAAAAATTTAAGGAAATAAACTCTAAAAATCATAGGTATGAAATAATAAGATGTTGATTATGGGAGAAAGTGCTAGTGTGATAGTCCGACAAAACCTCCCACCTAAACAAAAGGATCTCGAAAGTTTCACAATTTTCATTAATTTGGGGGATTCTAGTGAGGTGAACGTGATGTTAAACCTTGGTGCTAGCATAAATGTATTACCATACTCCACATACTTGCAATTGGGCTTGTTTGAGTTAAATCCTACCAAAATGACCCTCCATTTAGCAGATCGTTCTATTAAGAGGCTGATGGGAATTGTGGAGGACGTGTTAGTTCTAGTAGGGACATTGATTATCCTCGTTGACTTTGTGGTGTTGGATATGGTTAATGGAGGAAGTAAATGTAGTGAGGCTCCTATTTTGCTAGGACGCCCATTAATGGCCACAACTAATACTATAATAAATGTGGGGAATGGAAAATTGTCAATGATGGTGGCGGATAAGAGTATTGAGATCCCGGTTGATGGGATGATAAAATACTCCTTGGATGATTAGGGGAAGCTTTTGAGTTCCTAGATGACATGGAGGAGAGTGAGTGTGCTCAATTAGATAGGAGTGATGATGAGAATTCTAGGGATAATGTGGACGTTCATGATATGGCTAGTAACAACAAGGGCGATGAACACTTAAGGAGTGACGGACCATATCACACCCAAGACTGACCCCTTTAAGGATTTGGTGTCACCATTAAAACCATTATTTCCTCTAAAAGCTGAAAGTAATAATTCATGTGCTCAAATAGAGGAATGATATTTTCTTGATATTTCTGATTCTTTTATTGCTAACATTGATGATCAAGATAGCTCATCTGAAATTTTTGTAAAGGAAGATGAGGTGCTTGATGTTTGTGAGACCAAGGCACCAAATGAGTTTGGGGGAGAGGCCCCCATGAAAAAGAAAAAGGCCATGAAGAAGTCCCCAAAAATTCCTTGGGCTCCACCCGAGCTAATTAAAAATAGTACTTACATATGAAAAGCGGTGGGTGTTTGTGCTCACGAAAATATGAGGTGGGCCAAGGGAAGAAAAGTTAAGGCCAAAGAGAATATGGCCACCTCCAATACCCATTGAATTGGGACTACGGTCGGACTAACGACCTTAACCCAAATAGGAATGTTTTATTTGCTTTACTTTATTTGTTTTGTTGTGTCATATCATCCTTTAAACCCAAGGAATGTTTTAGTTCTCTTTGCTATGAGGACATAGCATGTTTTGAATTTGGGGGTAGATATCTCTCCAAGTTTGTGGGTTTATAGGGGAGTGTATATAGTGTCACCCTCCAAAGAAATAGAAAAAAAAATTAAAAATTATTCTTTTTATATTTTTGGATGTTGGCAAAAGTCTATGATGATTTGAGAGTTCTTAATTTTAAATTTTAAGTGTTATTATCAATATGGGGATATAATGGCATTGAAACATGTAAAGTATGATTACTTCACCTTTCACTTCCATGATATTTTTCTTGATCATTGTTTCCAATTTAGGATACCTTTATATGATCACATTGGCATTCTTGGGATCCCTGGAACATGTTTACATGACTTTCAATAACACATCAATTAAGCTATTCGGGAAGTGATATTTGGCTATTTTCTTGGAACCCAATTCGTGAGCCTTTAACTTTTTAGTCACTTATAAATATTTCCGCTAGAACCCCTTTTGATCTTGAAAAAGAATGGAATCTCTCACAAAGTGGGAGGTTATCTTAGACCACCATTCGCCTTCTTTTGTACCTACATTATCCTACCATTTTAACTTATAAACTATTTTCTCATATTTTCAAAAAAGTGAAACTAGGGAATGAATGGAAAATTGTGGGTTATGCTTGGGAAATCAACGGGCTGAGTGGTGAGAGGTCGATGAAAGAAAGAAAAAGGGTTATGAATTCAATGAAAAGAGGAGTTTGAGCAAAGTATTGAATACATGGTAATCTCATGATACATATGTGCAAAGCAAAAAAAAAAAGGAAAGAAAAATCTTAAAAAGCCTGCCCTCTCTTGTGTTGAAGTGGAAACTGACCAAATGAAAGGAAGGTGATCAACCCCATATGTGAAAGTATGCAAAAGTATATGTTTGGGGGTGTTCATTGGGTTGGCATGAGTGAGCGGAGAGATAAATTCAAATTGAGGATATATGTTGAAGACTTCTTAGTTTCACTTGCTTGACTTCGTATATCCTTACCTTCATTTTTAACAGAGAACCTAGCCCGCGATTTTCCCGACACATTACAAGACATAAAGCCATATTTGATACATAAAGAGTAGCCGAGTTGACAGTTGTGTTTAAACATGCATATGAGTGTCATTGTGCAGAAATTTCATCTTATTATCATTGATTTTGAGATATGTAGAGAAGATTGTACTTGAATCCTTTGAATATAGATACTTCTTTTATGGTTATTTTTCCTTCTCGAATGACTCCATATCCAATTGTCTTTCCTTTGTTGTTATCCCCAAAAGTTACTAATGAACCATTTTCTTCACGGGCATCTTCCAACAAGTTGATATCTCTTGGCATATATCTTGAACAGCCACTATCTAGATACAATTCATTTGAAATTATTTTGGAAGATCCAGCCATGAAGCAGAGTACCTGAAAAATAAATATTTAAGCACGAGGTCTCCTTTATTCTTTGGGTCATGAGGTTAGCACCTTTTGATGACCCACACCTATCTGACCCAATGAGGATTATGTCTTCGAGCATTTGGTGTGAATCTCAAAAGGCATTATATAGATAACTGATTATAACCATCACACACAGAAAAGTGATGAAAGCCACTACCAAACTGAGTTTTGATGATAAACTATTTATTGGTCTTAGGTTTCACATTTTTTATGGGGACAGAGGTTTTGGCTTTAACAAAATTCATCTTTTTGTGGTTGACCACAGATTTCCTAGGAGCACTTAACTTCCTTGTGTAATCTTGGTATGCAGTCGGAGGTGTGGTGCGGTCGACCACATGATTATTTTCATCACAGCCTTTTTCCTCCTTATTTTTTCCTTTCATCTTGGAATTATTCCAGTATGATTCTTGGGTTAGAAATTATGGAAGTTAAGTTTAGCCTTTGATTCCTATCCTTTACCCTTTGAATTAGAATGATTCCCCATAGGATTTTCATAAGTTTGATCAGAAAATTTCCCACTCTTTTCACAACAAGAAGCACACCTGAAATCGTAACTAATTTGAAATCCCAAGCCTTCTTCATCTCCACTAGACTTTTGAAATTCTAATATTTTATCAATAGTGACACGAGATTTGGTCCACTCATCAATCACTTTTTAAAGGTCAGTGTTTTGAGCAACCAAGTAATCGTTTCGAATTTTAAGTGCAGCAACTTTAGTTTCTAGAGTGAGGTTTAATTCAGTAAAAGGAGTCATACTTTTGATTTGGTCCTTTAGAAGCTTAACTTCAATCCTTAATAAGTTTTTCTCCGTCTTGGGCTGAGAAATTTCATCAATTGATAGTGATAAAGCTTTCTTAAAATTTTCAAACCTTTGTATCACCATTTTAGCTTTCTTAAACATCTCGTCTTGTTACATGGGAGAAATCTCATTGACCCTTTTTGAAACAAATGGTGTAGATACAATTTTTGAAGGTGTTTCATTTTCGAATGGAAGATATGGCAAGAAAATGAGTAGTTTCCAATTTTGTAACTAGGAGTGAGTTCTAAGTTACTATAGTCATCACTAATAGCCACAATCTTGGTTCGCCTAGGGATAACCTCATCATCTATTTTTGGCGACTGAACAGAACCATCGTCTTCTGAATCACTAGAAGCATACTTAGCAATAATGTAGAGATTTACATCTTCAGTATTCTCATCGCTTTTTTCATCAGAATCAGTTTCAATCCAAGTAGCAAATTCTTTTGAATTCTCTTCTTCTTCAGTAACCATCCACTTTCGAAGAGAAAATTTTGTGAAGGAGAAGATTTCTTTTTCAAATACCCATGCTTAGGTTGAGGATACTCAGAAGCAAAATGACCAGGATTAATACAGTTGTAGCAGACAATGTCACTTTTCTTCTTTGAGTCACTGGCTCTAGAAAATGTTGCTGGAGGTTTACCTTCTGGAAATGATTTTGAATTTTTATGAAATTCTTGAAATCATTTTACAAACATGGAAAAATCCTCATCATTCATATCTATGAGAGAAGAAGTTGAAATATTAGAATCTGAGGTAGGCATATGGGGTTTCTCCACATGGTCAAAAAAGATATAGAAAGTGATTTGCCTTTCCCTTCAACCTCGTCAATATGATCTAACTTTAGTTCGTGGACTTTAAGATCTGCATACAAGTTATGAGAGTCTAAGTATTCAAATCTTTAGAGTATTCAAGGGAAGTAGCTTTGTGCATCCATTTGAATCCCAGAGCAGCAAAAAATGTCATATTAATTTCTTTATTAGTCAAACTTTACCAAGAGATAAGCAAGCATTTACTACCTCAACATAGCGATCGTATATTTGACGCAGAGTTTCGTTTGGTAGTCTATTGAAGCTGCTATATCTTCTTTTAACTGCAAACTTCTTGTTTTCCTTGCACAACGCATAACCTTCAAGATAGCTTTCAATATCATCCCACATTTGATTTGCGGTCTTGCACTTGATAACCTTCTGATAGGTGGATACGGTTAATGTTTTGAAGATTATGTTTTTGGCTTTGCTATCCAATGCAACATATCTTTTCTCTTCATCAGTCCATTCTGCCGTAAGCTTCTTAATTTCTGGAATGGCAATGTTGGTAGCTGTATTTGGATTGGCCTTCATTGGTACGAAAGGTCCATTTGTCACGCAATCAACCAGCATTTCATCAATTGACTCCAAATGGATCAACATGCGAGCTTTCCAGATATCAAATTGGTCTCCATCCAACATGTAAATGTGTGAATAGTTAATCGTTGACATAGCTTTTGAAGTTGCCATGACGAATCGGCACCCAAGTTGTTAAGTTCGAAAAATAAAGGATAATTTTATAAAGGTGTTTGCTCTGATACCACTTGTTTGTCCCAAAGGTACAACAAGGGTATGAAAAACAGCTAGAGGGGGTAAATAGCTATATAAAAAATTTCTAACCTTTTTCAAAATTTCAACCTTGGCTTACTATATTGAAAGTGTGGTCAAGTGAAAACCAACATCCAAGATAGCAAAATGCACAGCGGAAGTTTCTAGGTATAAGAGTGGGGTAAAAAAGGAGAGTGTGGTCGACCGCAAATGATGCAAGTGTGGTCGACTACAACAAGGTTAAAAATGTGATAAGACAAAGTTCAACTATAAACACAATTCACAATAAGATTGAATATCTGTAAAGATCCAACACAAAGAATAATAAGCAAACTTATGAACAAACAAAGTAAAGTGCAGAAATGTGTGAACAAAGTATTTAGAGAGGTTCAATCGTAAATGATCTACGTCCTCTACAAGATGGTTAGTCTTGGATTTTCTAAGTGCAGATAGTATTTTAGATCTTTGAGCAACTATTACAAGGATTACAAAGGAATCACATCTCAAATCTAATTATCTTTTCTATGAAGCTAATCCTAGACTATAACCAATATTTCCAAAGTAATTCAATCTATATGATTGAATTTAAGGGGTGTGTGTGTGTGTGTTCAAGAATCAAGAGCTCTTTATAATTGAAGTATTGAGAGCTTGATGAATCTTGTTGTAGTTACAAGGCTTGTGAGATTTGGTTAAGGAATATTTCATGAAGGCCTGAAGATGAAGTGTTTGAAGAGTTAAAGGATTCTGGAAATCTAAGTATGAGCTTCAAAACTTCTTGAGGATTTCAACAATAATATCTCTAGCAATCTTCATGGCTTGAACACAAGGTCTATTTATACCCTTGTGTGATCAAGTAGCCGTTGGAAATCCTTAAAGGATAAACATTAAGGACAATGTGTTGTTGATGTCTGATTGGAGCACATTTCTTTTTGTCTTCATGTTGCAAAGGTTAGTGAAAAGGTGGTACGTCTTTGTACGAATGACAACAACTGTCACCTTTTTGACATTCTCTGAATTAACTCTGCAACGGTATAATTTGAGTTAACTCTAAGTTATGGTCAGAGGTAATCAATAAGAATTATACCAAGGACTTGTTTTCTTCTTCAAGGTATTCATTTTGGCCAGGAGATTATGCACAATGCGGTCAACTATGGGTTGTGGTCGACCGTTTTGCTGAGGGCATATGCGGTCAGCCACAAGGTTGACCACTTATCTTCTTCTAGAGCCAAAATACTGTAAAGTTCTAACCATCTAAAGCCTAATTAACACTATCTATATAAAATGGACTTAACTAAAAATTGAAGTGTGAAACTTCATACATAAGATTCTAAACTACATGTAAAATAAAATAGGTCATGATACTAATCAAATTAATTAATAGCAGGGATTTATAATAAGCATACCCACCACCACCACAACCATCGCCAACACCTGAACATGAAATCTTGAGATTCCTACTATTAAAGACTCAAAATTTCACAATTACATCAAGAAATCCAAAACTCTAAATTCAAAATTTCTCAACCTAAGTGATAAAATTTTAAATTTGAGAATGGAAATCAAGTCTAAAAAAAATACCCAGATTCAATCCTACAAAATAAAAATACCCAGATTTGATTATTAGGAGCTCTACCATGGAGACTTATATGGAATCACACACAAACATAAAGAACAAACAGAAATAATGCTCACACACAGAAATCAAGTGCAATCATAGATTTAGAGAGAGAGAGAGAGAGTAGAAACATAGGGTGCTTAGATAAAGAGACGGGGTCTGAAAAAAATGGGGAAGTGTAAGAGGATGGGACGGTTGGGGAGTGTGGGGGAAGGGGCGGCCTGAGTTCGTGAAGGAGAAGAGATGGAGGGCTGGGGAGGAGAGAAAAGGGAGAGAAGGAGCCGGTGGTGGTGGCAGAAGGGTGAGTCAGGGGTGGTTTTGGAAGGGGATTCGAGGAGGTGGGGGAGTCGGAGGTGGAGATAATAGGGTGTGAGGGAAGTTGGTGTAATGCCCTAGGCTATAGTTATGTTTGACTTGAACCGTTATGTATCATATTTATTATTTATTATAGAGCACGTTTATTATGTTCATTATATGTTTGCATGTTTATTATATTGAACTGCGTCCCTAGTTGTTGTGAACAACTAGTATAAGTTGGTAATAGATAATCATGGAGATGATTATATGCACGGAGATGCACATTACACATATGGATACTTGCAAAGAACAAGTATTGGACTTAACCTACTTATGAGATTTAAGACATGGTCTGTTATCATGATTAAATCTCATGATAGTCGTGTTATTGAATCCTTAGTACCTGAGATTATCATCGTCTTCCACATGACGAAGATCGTGTTTGATATAGTCTAACACTATCTTTAATCGGATAGCAATAAGGGCTATGTTAGCACGCTTGGATTCATGTAGGGAAGAATGATAAGTCAAGATGGAATTTGTCCCTCTTATGAAGAGAGATGTTTGCTTGGGCCCCTCGATGAATGATGTTGATGAAATGTGTGGCCACACTCAAGTGATTTGATAGAGATCAAATACATTTGGATTATCAACATATTCGGAATCTAGAAAGCTTGAACGGAATGAGTTGACATAGACCATGACTCATGTTCAATTAGACACCGTGGACAAAGGGATTATGACATTGGATCTATCAAGAAATCAAGCTTTGATGTTATATTTAATTGGGTGTACATAATGATTTGCTAGAAGTCACTTATGTCTTGTGAGGTTGATGTTTCAACTCAATACCAACATAAAATATAATTTCTAAAGGGTCACACACAAAAGAAAAAATTTGATTTGGGCTGAAATTATGGAATCTGGACTCATGGGCGACCGCTGAGGTGCACTATGGGCGACCGCCCACAAGTCAATTGTTGACTTGGGCGACCGCTCAGGTGGATAAGGGCGACCGCTCAAGAGTATTTCAAAAATAGTGCATGAAAGACTGTACAGGTGGGCGACCGCCCATGTGGGATTTTCGAATAAGGACAAAAGCGATGTACAACTGGGCGACCGCCCAACCCTTGGTGGGCGACCGCTCAGCCCCCGTTTCAGCAATCCGTTTTGGCTTCGAATTAGGACTTTTCTCCCTAACAGTTAGGGATATTTATAAAGTATAAATATGTCCTTTTGTCCCAGCTATAACATACGAATTTAGGGCCTTTGGAAACACTAATTCCTTGATTTTGATTGAGAATCAAAGATCAAAACACCCTAGATTCAATTCCATAATAAGCCATAGATTATTGAAAAGTGTTTCAATAATCAAAGAGGATCATCGAGCAATCCAACAAGAAGGTGTTCTTGGTTTCGTTCGCGTATGGATTACCGATAGAGGGTGATAAGTTAATCACCAAGAGCTTGAAGCCTTCCATTCGTTGATTCATCACATGGTAAAGAACAAGGAGAAGATCAAAACCTTAATTAACGGTTTTGAGATTCGTTTTGAGATTCGATTTTCAGATTCGAATTCAAGCTTAACATAACCACATTCAAGGTATGTAAATTCTATCTCATATAAATTTCTAATCTCTTCATGCTAGACGGATCTTAGGGCTAGGGTTTTGATGTTATTTGTAAATCTTCCGCTGCATTTGTAACCCCAAAACCCAACAGTTGTATCAGAGCCCTGTCTTGCCATGATTAGGATTGAAATTGCATGCCAGATTTAATGTGATTATTTGCTACCATGTGATATGAAATAGATCTAGATTCCATGTGTTTTGTTTCTATGTAAAACAAGTTATGTGATATGCCATGATTCATGATTAATGATAAATTAATTAGATTAGTTTATCACATAGGTTATTAATCTATTAATATGATTATTTAGATTTGTAATTTATCAAAATTAAATCAAATTGTTTGTATAAAATTTTGTGAAGCCCTATGTTCATGATTATGTTCACATGAGATCTATGTTACAACCATGCGATGTTTGTTACATGTTGAAAACCTTCTAAATATTTAAGTCTTATGCCATTCCTTGATTAGAACACTTGTGATATTTTAGGGTATTTGATGTAGTTTCGACTCAGTTGGGTGCATCTTATATCTTAATTTGTGATCAAGGTGAGATAATGATTGATGTAGTTTTGACTCAGTTAGGTGCATCGTTCCATGTCTCACATGTTTGAAAAAGCTTTTGATTTAATTGGTGCTTTCAAATGAGATTTGACCCAAGGCATAGATGAGATTTAAAACATGCTTTTGACATAGGATGTTTATTGAAATCTCATAAAAGATCTAAGAGTCATATAGTGATATGATTGATGTTTCTACCTAAATAGCTTGATTTCGGGTATTGACTCAGTTAAACCAAAATCAAGTGAAATATGGATCTTATCCTACTATGATTATATGATACATGTTTGTATTTGAAGGTGTATAATTTAGTGGGAGTATTTATGAAATACATTATTTGCTCTTAGATGATAAATGTGTTGATATTGATATATGTATATATTGTTTGCATATTTTATTGTAGAATGGCTACACACAATAATCAACTCCTGTCACTGCGATCTGTCCTTGAGAAGGACAAGCTTGAGGAGAACGGTACAAACTATTCTGATTGGATCAGAAGCCTTAGAATTGTTCTAAAGCAAGAGAAGAAATTGTACGTTCTCAATGAACCCATTCCACCTCAACCTGCTCAAAATGCTTCTAGGGCTGATAAGGATGCACATAAGAAACATAATGATGATTCTACAGATGTTGCATGTCTTATGCAAGCCACTATGTCTAAGGCTCTTCAGAAGGACCTTGAGCACATAGATGTAGCATTTGATCTTGTTGAGCGCTTAAAGGAAATGTTCCAAGTGCAAGCAAGAAACGAGAGGTATGATGTGATTAAGTCCCTGACTGCATGCAAGATGCAAGAAGGGCAATCGGTGGGAGCTCATGTCCTTAAGATGAAGGGTTACATTGAGCGTCTCGATAGGATTGGAAATCCGTTGAGTTTGGAAATCTCCATGGATTTGATATTGAATTCATTGCCTGAAAGTTATAGTCATTTTATTATGCACTATCACATGACTGGCATGGATAAGAATCTCTCGGAATTTCATGTGATGCTTAAGACCGCAGAGATGAATATCAAGAAGCCTAAAACCGATACTGTGTAAATGGTTAACAAAGGTAAAGGGTTCAAGAAGGATAGAAAAGGTAAAGCAAGTTTTGCTAAACCCAAGGTTCTAAAAAGCGCTAGGCGGATGCTAGGCGGCGGAGCCGGGCCTAGCGCCTAGGCGGGGACTAGTCAGGATTAGTCGGGATTATTCGGGACCTAGGCGGGGCTTAGAACTAGGCATTGGAGAGGGGCCTAGTGCCTAGGCGGGGCTTAGGCGCCCTTAGGCAGGGTCTTTTAGAACACTGGCTAAACCTAAGGCAAAGGTTGCCGATGCCAAAGAGGCTCCCAAGGCATCTCAAAAGGATGCGGTTTGCTACCATTGCTAAGAGGCTGGTCATTGGAAGCCCAACTGCAAGGCTTACAAGGAAGGCCTAAAGGCGAAGAAGGGAAATACGATTGCTGCTGCTTCAGGTATATATATGATAGATATTTTCCTTTCTGTTTCTAGTTCATGGGTATTAGATACCGGATATGGATCTCACATTTGTTTAAATATGCAGGGACTGAGAAATAGGAAGCTACTCAAATAAGGTGAAGTTGACCTGCGTGTTGGGAAGGGAGCAAGAGTTGATGCATTAGCCGTAGGGACATATGATGTAACTTTACCTAGTGGCTTAGTACTTATTTTGAACAATTGTTACTATATTCCGGATTTGAGTAGGAATATTATTTCTGTTTCTTGTTTGGATAATGAGGGGTATAATTTTCTTATTGCGAATAAAAAGTTTTATATTTATTTAAATGATATGCTTTATGGTATTTCAAATTCATTTAATGGCCTTTATGTTCTTGATGTTGATGAGAAAAAAAATAGTGTTGAAAATGTTTATCATGTGGACAAGAAGTCTAAACCGAATGACGTGAACAACAGGTTCATGTGGCATTGCCAGCTTGGTCATATAAACGAGAAACGTATTTCTAAACTCCACAAAGATGGAATGTTAGACTCACGTGATTATGAATCATATGAGATATGCGAATCTTGTTTATTGGGCAAAATGACCAAACCACCCTACACTAAGAGTAGTGAAAGGGCTAGTGACTTATTGGGCATAATACATACTGATATATACGGACCAATGAGCAGCATTGCTAGGGGAGGATTTCGGTATTTCATTACATTCACCGATGACTTATCTAGATATGGCTATGTCTATCTAATGAAATCAAAGAGTGAATCGTTTGAGATGTTTAGAACATTTCAAAATGAAGTACAAAATCAACTTGGAAAAACAATTAAAGCAATTCGATCCGATCGTGGTGGTGAGTATTTGAGCCAAGAGTTTGACAATCATCTCAAAAGCGTGGAATTGTTTGAGTTGACTCCACCCGGAATGCCACAATGGAATGGTGTTTCCGAGAGGAGGAATAGAACCCTATTAGATATGGTTCGTTCGATGATGAGTTAAGTAGACCTTCCTATATCATTTTGGGGACATGCATTAGAGACTGCTGCGTTCACACTGAACAGAGTCCCTACTAAATCGGCTCCTAAGACCCCACATGAGATGTGGCATGGAAGAAAACCTAATTTGTCTTTCATGAAGATTTGGGGTTGCGAATCTTATGTGAAGAGACTTTTCTCTGATAAGTTAGCACCTAAATCTGACAAGGTTATTTTCGTTGGTTACCCTAATGTAAGTACCCCAATCTGGATCACCCTCTGCCGAACACACAAGAAACACCGCAGACTCACAAACACAGTCTCGAAGACCTATGACACTCAAAACCCTCTCAAAACCCTCAACCAAACCAAGGGAGGGGCCTTTCTGGGATAAAAAGGGACAAAAGGACCTTTTGGGAATTTTCAGGAAATTGGAAAAGCATAAGTAGTCCGTACGGACCTCTTTGCTTTAATAATTACTAAATCCTCTTAAAGTCCACAATATTCCCTCAAATCCCGGAGAAAATGATTACCCTCATGCATGGTTGGTCCGTACGGACCTCTTTGCATGTCAAGATGGTCCGTACGGACCTCTTTGCATAGGGGACATCATAATTTCAGAATATTCACCATCATCACATATTCCCTCAAATCGAGGAAAACCAAAATTCTGGATAACATGGGAGGTCCGTACGGACCTCTTTGCAATTTTCTCCTACTATAAATAGAGGGATCCCCCTCCCTCATTTTAGAGACCTCCCTCTTCTCTCTTCCTCCCTTAGCCTTCAGGCTCCCCTCTAAGACCCTTCGGGGCAATCCCGGCCCCTTTCGAATCCTTCCGAGCCCTTCCGAGCCCCCTCGTGGTGCTCCGAAGCCTCCCCGAGCGCTCCCGCGACGCTCCCGCGCTGCCCTGAGGCACTCTCGAGGTACTGCGAGGCCCCTCGTGGTACTCAGAGGCCTTGCTGGTCTTTCCCGAGGCGTCCCGGCTCTTTTCGAGTCAAACCGGCGATCCCAAACCACGCCGAAACTGCGCGAGTGACTCCTGCCACCCCAACGCACGCCGAACCTCTGCCCGAGTGATCCTGCGATCCCAACGCACGCCGAAACTCTGCCCGAACGCGGCCTACAATCTCAACTCACGCCGAAACTACGTCAGCGAGACAACCGGCCCCTCCCGAAGCAATCCCGGTCCGTGCAGGAACATCATTCCATCCTCAAACACTATTCCCGGCGGAAGACAGACACGAACCAACATTGGTAAGGCTTCCTTCCATTACTATTTCAATACATTTCAATACGCAGTGTACAATGTAGACATCCGACACCGCATGCATTTTTAAAAGCACACACACACACACACAACATTTAAAGAATATTAGGGGTATCCGAAAGACTCGTTTTTACGAGGCGACTCGGGTGAGCTCTAAGATTCTAATATTCTCTTCCCGAGGAGTCATCTGACCTCCGAACTCAAAATCTCATCACACAAAAACAGTTTATCATTATTTTTAAGCGATGCCCTTTTTCAATGTTTTGGGCTTAATAATAAAAACGGCGTGGCGACTCTACAAAGCAAAACACGGCGAGACACCTCCAACCGAAAACGCTGCAAAGCGGGAATAAAGCCAGATGTCGGGGCGCGAACGCGCTGCCTCTCGGATCCGGGCGAACATTCCCCGAAAATAGCGACGACACGAATGCGAGATGCGCGGGAGCTCTGGATCCCGGGTAATTTCAGTTGGCGACTCCGCTGGGGACTTTTTGTTTTAAAATCTTTTTAAACAAAACAAAAGATTTTTAAAACGATGATGAGGGTCAAACTTTCATTTTACCCCTTCCTTTAACTGTTGTGTGTGTGTGCACGTGCTTTACTTTTATTTTACAAAAAAAATAAAAATACAAAAAAATACATCAATATACATCTGTGCATACATTTAAAATTCTTCAAAAACTTCTGTTTTACTCAGAAAAAGAATTTTAGAGACCGCACACTTCTGTATTTCTTTGCCTCGGTTACACCGCACACTACGCATACTTTTTGCCTCGGTTACACCGCACGCTACGCGCTCTTTGCCTCGGATACACTGCACACTACAACCCTTAACCGGAGTGGTCTCGGTTGCGATCCGTTTGGTCTTCCTAGGCCTCTCGGATGCGCACGGGATCATTCCAAACATCCCATCCTAGCCAAGCGTCAACCCCACGCACGTTTGAGTCTTGAGTCACACTCTGTCCGGACTCGGTTGGTTTTACCCGGTCCGTGTCATACGGCTGGATACATATACCATGCCGGCCATTTTACGAGTCAAGGCTCGGAACTCAAGATCCCTTGCGCAAGCAAAGCGATGAAAGGTCATGCTAAAATCTTGACTGATCTTGATTTTCCGAAGCTACACCGAGACGATGTTCCGTCCAGGATATACATCCATGCTCACATGACACCATGTCATCACGCCTTTGATACGTCGGCCATGACAATATGACCCGACCAACGCCTAACGTCACGGATCCCTTGCGCAAGCAAGCAAAGAGAGGTCATGCCGAACTCTTGACACGATCTTGACTCGGTGGCCGGCTCGGTTCACTATTCACATGGCTAACGCATCAAAACGAACATGACAGGCTCGGTCCTTAGGTTCGATTTTTCTTTTAGGCCGGTGGAAACCGCTTGCCCTATAGGACCCTCGCCCGGGGCTGTCCACCCCGGGATGTCGAAATACAGGTGCAAAATGAGGGGCTTATAGCCGCAGAGATGGTCTCCACTGACCCAGGATCTAGCATAGTTGCGAAAAAGAAGAGCAATCTTTTCTAACCTACATAGGACTCCGAGAAAACACTGTTTTAAGTAAATTAAAACAACAAAAAAAAAATATAAAAGAAACGGAAACCGCATGCCACGTGAGCTTTCCCCCTTTTATCCCGAGAGGCCATTCCTGTGTCTAAACCTTACCCGTCACCCCCTCCAGCGAACCGAGAGTGGTTGAGAATACCCGGGAGCCGCCTTTTCAGTATCGAGGTCACAAGGTCCGACAGCCCTTCCGGTTCAGCGGTCCGCACAGTCCGCTACTC
The DNA here is from genome assembly GCA_022495995.1 of Adenophora triphylla var. japonica. NCBI lineage: Eukaryota > Viridiplantae > Streptophyta > Magnoliopsida > Asterales > Campanulaceae > Adenophora > Adenophora triphylla. Next base: position 8,700 of record JAFEMH010006361.1, on the reverse strand, counting down.
CCCCATGGCGGGATCAACAGATAACAGTGAGGGAAACGGAACCCCGCCACTAAGGAACCTCCCGGACAATGGAGGAGGTGCTTTGCGAGCCTTCGAAACCATCAAGAAGCGCCAAGAAGAGCGGCAAGCCTGGATCGTAGACACCTTGCGTCTTCGAGCAGTTGCGGTTCCCCAACTGACGGAACCTTTGTTCTCATAGAGGACGAACATACCGCCCCGGTTTCTCAAAGCTATCGGCAAGTTCCGCCTCCGCCAAGCTACGAGATCCCGGCAACGCAAGCGGCTCTCGCTCAAAGCTCCCCTCGGGCGTCGGTCAAGCGGCTCAGGCATGCCCGCCTCGGCACGGTCGGTTTCCCGGCTCACGCACATCAAGCTCGGTACCAACGGCACACATACGTGCTGCTCCGTCGAGATCCCAATGCATCTCGGTATCCCCGAGGATTCAATCCTTTGCCTCTATACGAGCCTCGCAACCACAATCAAAAGTCCCCATGCTTACCGGGGACGGGCATCCCGAGCGGATATCCCGACATCTCAAGCTTGCCACTGCTAGTACGCCATTGGGGCTAACGAATCATTTCCCAATTCCCAAAACACAACCCTTAGCGGACTGGCAATCACGCCCTCAACTTCAACACCCCGGGGTATGGGTTGGTATACACTCAACTACCTCCCCAAGACTCCCGAATGGCAATTCCATCGGCCAATCCACCTCCATCTTCGGTTTCCGTCCCTGAAAACGGTAACCCACCTCAGAACAGTGATCCTCACATGGCTTGGCTTATCGAACAAATGAAGGACATGCAAGGCAAGCTAGCTAGTTCTCGGAAGGACTCCCTCCTGCCTGCGATCCGAGCAAAGTGGTCCCTCTCCCTCCGAAATTCGGGATGCAGGAAATGGAAAAGTTTGACGGGACAGAATGCCCAAAAACCCACATCGACACCTATGTCACGGGTATGAGAGCGAAAGGGGCAACCCCTCAACGGATGGCGAGATCACTTTCGGCATTCCCTCAAATCCACGGCACTAAGGTGGTTCCTCAATGTGAAGGCGAAAACCGCTCCACGTGGGATCGGATCGGTGAAATCTTCCTGGAGAAGTACCGCGCCAACCTTGAATGGGAGACAAACCGCCATGACATGCAAGCCACCGAACAAAAGGATGACGAACCGGTGGGCGAGTTCTACAAAAGATGGAATTGGAAGCTAAGCGAGATAATGGATCCACTTTCCAAAGAAGAGCGAGATGGACATCTTCCATTCTGCCTCGAAGCCATCTTTGAGGACCTTGATCGGCCACCATTTCTATCCAGGATCTCCGTGCCATGGTCAACGCCGGGACAAAGTTTGAAAAGACTACGAGTCTTCAAAAGGCAGCAACCCCCTGCCTCGTCTTACCGCTTATCGAACAAACCTGGCAACTTCAACTCCTGCCCGACCAAAGGAAAAGAAGCGTAGGAACGATACACTACATTCGGAACGGAGCTCAAGTAAACCGCGATCAAGCGGCCCCAAAGAATAACAATCCCCTCGCTTCCCGGTTCCGGCATTTAGACAACCTCGAAATGCCCTTGGGTCAAGTATTTGAAGCTTTGGTGAAACGAAATCTTCTCAAGCCTCTCGAGAATTTCCAACCGAAGACTCCCAGGCCCAACATGGATATGAGCAAGCCTTGCGCCTTCCACAACTACCGGCCACACCACCGACAATTGCTTCGTGCTCAGCGGGTGGTCCGGGGGCTCATTGAGGAGGGAAAATTGGAACGCCCTCGTGGTCCCAATACCATCGGAAATCCATTCCCCGGAACGACGGGGTAAACTCAATAGCCTTTGACGAAACTCCAAGCGAGAGCGGACCCCTGCAATTTCGAAACCGTCGGCATCTTTGTCCCGCTATGGGGAGCGTGAAACCGAGTCAAAAGGTCTCGTGACCGGGAATCGACAAGAACGCCCAAGGGCAAGCTGTCTCCCTACGATCTTTGCCCCAACCAAGGCATACAAATGGATGGATCGAACGTTCCCCGAAGAGGCGAGTCAAACGGTAGCACGGGAAGCGGTTTAGCCTTCACGAGACGATGACTTGCCGATATGTGAGAATCGGCACAACGAAGCCCTCCTCATCCTCATAAAAATAGAGATGTTCTTCCTCCCGAACGTCTTGATTGATAACGGCTCATGATCAACATCATCGCTTTGAGCACCTTGAAACGACTCCGCATCGACCGCTCCACGATAAGGCCTTCACCTCGGGTAATCCGAGCCTACGATTCCTTTGCACGACCAATCGTAGGAGTCATCAATACGAGGATCAATTCGATGCACAAGCTGGAGTCGGTAGAGTTCCAAGTCGTGGAAATCAAACCAACCTTCTACGCCTTCTTTGGGACGACCTTGGATACATCGGATGAAAGCGGTATCATCTACTCTTCACCAATGCGTGAAATTCATCAATGCCAATGGAGTGATCGAAGTGATCCGCGGAAGCGGTGCAATGGCAAGTGCTTGGCCGGCAAGCTACGACCCGGAAGAAGGTCCCGACATGACCGAATACTCTTCTCCGAGATGAGTCTCCTACCACTGTCCCGCTACGAAGTGGATCCTTACATCCACGCTCTAAGCCGCGACAGTGGAAATCGAAGAGCTCATGGGTCGGGATGACAACTACGATATATGCGGCTGTGAAGAATGCTTAAGAGAGGATCAAGAGATGGATGCCCTAATGGAGATTGATCGAGGAGTAGACCCTTACTTCGCGAAAACCCTCTTGCAAGGCGGCTCATCACCGATCCCCGGTACAAGACAACCCTCTAGCCGACACTCTCGGATCTTACGGGGACGGCCATCACGGCTTAGTTCAATTCAACATTCGGTGTCAGACCTAGATGAGCAGTGGCGCAACCTCCTCCAAGGCCTAATCGGGGAAGGAGATATAGCATGCCCCCTCGAATCGAGACATTGTAAATGTCGTCCAAGCAAAGATCCCGAGATAAAGGCGGATTCTATGAAAGTGATCAACATCGGCAAGAATCAACTCCGAATCGGCGAATGCTTCGCCCTCTTAGAAGTAGCCCTCGGCGACTTCTATCATCAAAAACCCCAGGGTGGTGGCAACACTAATGGAGGGACATCATCGGGGAGCAACCAAAAACCTCCGCGATACGGTTTGAAATCGAACCGCATGCAAGCTACTTTCCGGGACTCATGCCAAGGGAAGATTTGCCACTGAACCGGCACCGCTCCCTCTAGAGCTACGGCCATCCGAGGAAGTAATGAAGCTGGTCCAATCCTCGTCGCCTATAGTCTAGCTTCGAGTCTTGTTGTACGTGAATTCACATCTTTTGAGTCTTTTGACGGCTTTACGCCCAACGATTGTGAGTCTTTGATCAACAATGTACGGTCTTCACGCTTTCAATAAAGGTCCGACCTTTCTAAAAAATCATTTCATTGCATCTTTAACAAATGATGATGTTAACTAATCAAAACAGTTAATAACAATTCATCTATACAAAAGGCAAACACATTAATTGAATAAATGCATCAAGCAAACATTTAAGCATGTTGTCAAACGAGAGAAAAACCGGGCCCAAGCTGCCGAGGAGGTTTTAATCACAACGATTTGCAAGATTCTTTGAAGAGCGAAAGAGACGCAAGTCAGACGCCATTTCCGGCACGGACGGATCTTCCAATACCTCGAGAACGGAAACTACCTTCATGAACAAGGAAGACCCACACACGGGAGGGGTCAAAACCAAGAGCATCATGGCCCTAAACGCCTCGCCTCTCACTTCGTCATCCTCGGGGACATGCTATACAAGAAACGCTACCATGGACCACTCCTACGACTGCATCGGCCGGGAAGAAGCAAACAAGTTCATGAGCAGAAGTCCACAATGGGGCTTGCGGTCCCAGCATGAACGCCCGAGCCACGATGCAAATCATTCTCGGGATGGGCTACTCTTGGATCTCCGTGGAGCGGATTGCATCCACTTTGTCCGAAGCTGCGACAAGTGTCAACGGTTCTCCAACCTCAATCATCTACCTCCCCACGATCTCTCTTGCATGACTACACCTGGCCATTTGCCACTTGGGAATTGACGTCATCGGGAAAATCGCTCCGCCGGGCGGCAACGGTCACGAGTTCATCTTAGTAGCCATCGACTACTTCACCAAATGGGTCGAAGCCAAGTCTACAAGGTACTCGCCTCCAAGAAGGTCGCGCATTTCCTCAAGGAAAACATCATCTGCCGATACGGCATCCCAAATGAGGTCATATCGAGACAATGGTTCACACTTCGAAGGGGAATTCGACGGCTGCTGGCTGAATTCAAGATCACACGCCACAAATCTTCTCCCTACCGGCCACAAACAAACGGCGCCGTGGAAGCGACAAACAAAACCCTCGAACGGATCATCAGAAAAATGACCACCCGAGGACGAGATTGGCAGAAGCTGCACCTTGCACTTTGGGGCTACCGCACATCAGTCGGAAACGACCACGGGAGAAACCCCATTCGCCACGACATACGGGATGGAAGCAGTCCTTCCCGTTGAGCTGGAAATTCCCTCACTCAGAGTCTTCTTTGGAAAATGACATCAACGAAGTTGAATGGCTCGAAGCCGACATGACGAATTGGCTCTGCTAGACGAGCGACGACTAAAGGCCATGGAACACGTCAGGAGCCTATCAAAGCGGGATGGCTAGAGCTTTCGACAAGAAAGTCAAGTCCCGAGACATCGGGGAAGGCGACCTTGTACTCAAAGAAAAGCCTCCCGCTCGAACCAACCAGCTGGGAAAATGGGAACCCACATGGATCGGCCCTTTCGTGGTTCAAAGATCTTCTCCGGAGGTGCCATGAAGGCGACGGACCTAGACGGCAATCCCTTCATGAATCCGGTCAACGGAAGCAAACTTCGCGAGATACTTCGCACGAAGAAGAACAAGCTGTGCATCTCTTGGCACTCCATGTAGTGTCGAACTACGCGGACACTGAGCCCTCTAGTCAGGAGGAACGTAGGCAACCTTAATTGGTCCGGTCTAAAAATACACAAAAAAGTCAAAAGTTTGAATGTCAATCAAGACCTCCATCAAGCTACGCACTTTTCAAGAACACGCCCCAACGTCACCTTGACCAAGTCAAACGACGGCGGCAACATCAAAGGACATCAGGGTCGCTCGGCATCAAACGGCGGACTCATGCGCTTCCAAGCCAGGGGCTTGTCTTCGCCCTCACACGCTTCAAAAAAAAAAAAAAAGAGCTCGAGCAAGGGCTCACAAAAAAAGAGCTTGAGCAAGGGCTCACAATAAAAAAAAATAAAAAAAACAAAAATAAAGAAGCTCAAGCGAAGGCTGCGAAATTGAGGTCAGAGCCCGAGCGCCAACAAGAGGCAAGGAAGCTACGAAAATGACCGTCAAACGACTTGTCGAGGGGATCATTCAACCTCTCGGCCAAGCACAAAGCCTAAGCAAAGGGATTGCCGTCATGGCCCGGCCGCTTGATCCGCAAATGCAACGAAAAGTTCAAAGATGGGCCGACAAGGTGCACAAAAGAAACAAAGGCAAACAAGAGATCTTGCGTCTCGACAAAGCTTTAAAAGTAAATCACAAATCACTAACGGTTACAACATTTCTTGATGAGTTCAAGCACGGTCTACTCTCAAGTTCACAACATGCTAAAAGACTGACTTAATACATTTAACAAATAATGTGTTTACAATGCAATGAATGGATACCTAGGAGGTCATTCCGCGCCATCTGCGCTTGTCCCCTCGCCATTCTTCCCTTTCTTCCCTCGTCCCCAGCGAGTCTTCTTTCGCTCCACGCGAACCAACTCTGCGTCTCTCAGTCAGAGATCGGGGTCCTCCGTAGAGTCAAACAATCCGGTAGCTCTCGGGGCTTCATTCGCCGTGCTTCGGCTCGGATCTCCTCCTGCGAGTGCTGTAAAGAGGACCTCTCCGTCGGTCGGTCAACTCTAGTCTCGTAGTCAAACAAAGTGTCTCCGTCACATCTGAGGGTCGAGACCAGGCTTCGGCACTCCTAAGGCAATAGCTACTACGGCAACGGGTCCCAGAATCGCTACACGCCTGCTCCCCAAAACCATTTGGGACTGCCCGACACGCTGCTCATACCGGGCAGTGCGGAGTCGTCAATACGACACTCTCCCAGACGTCTAAGGAGCACCGCGGGAGGGAAAGCGGAATACTTCCATACCCTCGAGAAAATACAAGAAAGCACCTGGAGGTGCCATACAAGAGGAGCTATCTCCGTAGTAGCAAGGTCATCCCGGCCCAACAAAGGCTCTGCTTCATCCCAAGCTGGCAGGAAACAAGCGACGGAATATAGAAGGAGGACCAAGACAAACCTGGAACTCGACAACATAGGACCCTTCTGAAAGACCCTCCTAGTCTCAATCCTCCGGTGGGGAACCCACCAACGGATCGATGCGTACCAAGGCTGTGCCATCCATCTCTCCCGGGCGGGTGATCCATATCCAACACAAGAGGTCGGCGAGCAAATGACCACGGGCTAAACGACGTCGGAGCCTCGGGCATGGCTGAAGTCTCTCTCGCGGCCACAAGGTGAGCAAAGCGGGGCTTCCCCCTCTCATGAAACGATCCCCGGTCGCCGGACGGTCGATACCATGAAGAGTCTCCCCCGGCACCAACGGGACAATATCCTCTCCGGCTCTGCGGTGCCCGACCACATCTAGCAAAGCACCATCGCAAATGCGAGGGAGGCGACCGGGAAAAGCGTCGCCGTCACGCGCAAGGCAAATGCGTCCCAAGAGACATCACTCTCATCATCAACCATGAACCGCTCCGGCGGCTCGAAATGTCAATATGACCCGAATCAAGGATCATGCCCTGCACTTCTTCCAACGAAGTACGAAGAAAGCTGCAAGCTTCACGCTCACCGCGGCACCACCAATCAAAGGAAGCGAGATGGCCTCCGCCTCCGGTCCTCAATCAAAGCCCGAAAATCCTCAAAGGTGGGCACCATTTCATTGTAGGAGAAACAATACACATGCCTCCTAACATCCCGAACTTCGCGGCGGCCCGCAACAAATCCCAATCGGGGAACCCGACTCCTTAAAAGACCAAATCGAGCAAAGACGAAACCTTACCTCGAAAGCCCGTCTACGATGCCTCATACGGCGCCGCATCCACATTTTCAGCTGCTCAAGGAAGTGTGCTTGCCTCTCTGCGAAAGCCTCGGCAAAATTCTAGGGACGTACGAAGAATCCATGGCAAAAATGGAGGTTCCTAGAGAAAATGGGGAAGAAAGCTCGAAAATGGCTGCAAATGGGGAAATGGGGAAGGACCGGACCTTTGGAAAGCATTTATCTCCTTCCCAAAAGCAAGGTTGGTCCGTACGGACCTCTTTGCATGCTAAGTATGTCCGTACGGACCTCCTTGCAATCATGACCCATTTCCCCGACAAACGGTACAACAACCACTTTGTCCTCGGCGGGACCTTGCTCCAAAGCGCCCAAGCAATTTGGCCAAAGCCATTTCCGCCAAACATACACTACCCACAAACGCACTCTCGGCTCACGTGGCATGCACAAAATAAAAAAAATAATAATAGCAACAATTTCTAGGACAACTCAGGGAATCACAAAAATGACATTACATCCTAAAATAAAATGCGTTTGCCATGCAAATACGAGAGTTTTATTACAGGTACATCTAATGTCTGTTGCTAAAAGAAAAAAAAAGAAGATATAGAAAGAGGGAAAGCAAATGAACCCTAGTCCGAATCCTCAGCATCATCATCCTCGCCAAGATCATCAAGAGAGAAGTCGGGCATCCCGGTGAACTCGCCGTCATATCCTCGTCATCGAGTCTGAGCCCCCTCAGGTTGGTACTCGTAAGTACTCCCGAAGAAGGATCAAATCCGGCGAAAGGATCGAAAGAAGGCTACGACGATCCCTCGCCTGTGCATCCTGTGAGGAAAGAAGCGGTAAAGTGCAACGGCCTCGGAGCTCCCGAAGACGTCCCGACATCCATGATATGCCGCCCCCGCGAAGGTCCCTCCTGCTGTGGCTCCGGCTCGGCTCTCGGTGGAGGAACATCTACAGAATGCCTCGAAGGCATCGGCTCGTACGCTGGCGCACGCCGCGAGGACCGGCAAGACAGCTTCGACGCCATCTTCTTCGCGAAAGACCGCATCGCCACGTAGCGGCGGGTCGGCATGTCAAAAGCCCTCCCGGGACTGCACAAGCAAGCGACCAAGAAACGCTCGGCAATACGGTCATACTCAACAACAAAAAGAAAAATACGAAAGGATGCCAAGATGGAAAAGAGTAAGCACACTCACTTAGGTCTATCGGGATCCGCGCGGTAGGCGGCGGGGAGCACCGCTCGGGGACGGAGTACGAGCATACCATCCTCACTCGAGGAATCCCCACGAAGCATACGTAAAGTTCGGCCCGGGCACGGAACCTGCAGGGGACTGCCCGGGACCAGACCTCCCTGCTCCCTGCGCCCGGCACACAGCCCAGGCGTCCTCAACTTCCTCCTCCACGAAGGCCCCATACTCACTGCTCTATACAACACAAACTCCTCGAGCACCCATGCGCGCCAAGATACCTCTCAAAATCTAACACATCCGTATCACGGGAATCGGCATCCCCAAAAAGGAGGGTCCACCGGAGCCGAGGAAGCATACCCGGGCACATCTTTTGCGAGAAGACCCGCTCCCC
>JAFEMH010006360.1:0-126690 GCA_022495995.1 Adenophora triphylla var. japonica | reverse complement strand
GGGCATTGATTGGGGGTCGAAATTGAGGCCATATCGATTCCTCGACCGGAGAGCGTGCAGGTGGCTTGTAAAAGGCAGGCATCTTTTACCTGCGCCGTCTCTGCGGAAGAGGCCGAGGGGATGATGGTAGCCCACAGCGAGATTGGCCTTTCGATATCACGGGCGGGTTTGGAGTCTCCACAGGATACGGCTACGACCACGGTGGCTATGAATGCTGCTATCCTCTGTGTGTTCTCATCTCTGGCTCTTGTGAGTCCACTTAAGGATGCACACTTGTGGTGGCCTTTTGGACATGGTCGAGGATTGCCGAGGTGGGAAGGATATTGTCTGCTTGGTTTTGGGCGAGACTACACATGACATTGATAGGATGGCTAGGGGGACCATTTTATGAGGTGCTGGAAACTTGATGGTGCGGCTTTATGGATTCTGAGAGGGGAGAGGCTTGGGGCTTTGCCGGGGAAGCCCGCCTACTCGGTGCCCTTGGGTGATCTCTCGGAGGGGTGCACCTAGGCGAGCGGGATCGGGGGTGGTCAGGAGGCGATGATGGCTCGGGCTGTATCTACCTCGGCGTTGTTTGGTGGGTGCCTCGCTAGAGGTTGCGGACTCGGAGAACGTTTCGGGAGTCCTACATAGTGAGGGTTCCCAGGGCTTTCTTGGTCATCCTTCACCATACCCCTGCTTAGTTTCCCGGGCAATTTGGGACATTACGGGGGAGCCATTAGACGATTGGGAGGACATCCAGTACCATGTGGAGGTGGTGCCTTTGGACATGAGAAATCCGACGAACTTCTCACTTTATTCGAGGACTTGGACCTATCTTTGCTTTCCCACCCAGGGCCATTCTCAAGCGCATGCAGAGTACCATCTTGACCACGGCCTACTTGGGTAGTGCGAGAGGGAGATAGGAGCGACTCGAGGTCGTTTTGGGAGAGAGACGTCGAGGCTTGTGGGGGCGGCGCTGACTCGAAACGAGGACTACGAGGAGGCGAGGCCAAGGCTAGGCACGCCACTAACCGGTCGGGTGACCTCTTTAGGGATATGGAAGCCGGTATGAGGAGGCTTTCGGAAGTCGCTCCACGGCGCGAGGCTGGAGAGGGAGGAGGTACGGACTCGTGCGAGGATAGAGAGGGCACTTATTGACACGGGTTTGGTGGAGGCTCTGGTGAGGATACCGAAAATTGGGATGAGGGGGACCGACATCATTGAGAAGAAAAGGAAGAACACTCGACGAGGTCGAGGTAAAGGGAAGAAGACCAAGGAGGACTCGTGTGAATGACAGCGATAGGTCTATTCCTATGATTCCCTTATTGCCATTTTGCAAACACGATAGCTTATTAGGCCTTTTATTGTATTTTAGATCTTTGTAGCGAGGTTAAGCGAGAGTGAGTAGACCGTGCTTAGACTCATCAAGAAGTTTTTAACCAGTAATTAACAAAGATATTTATGTTAGAACTTATTCAAGACACGTTTCATGGAAACTTAGATGTCTTATTTATTGTTTAGAGCGAACCATTGTTGGCTGCCTACGTTCCCCTTTTACAAGAAAGACTAAGGGGCTCAGGTCTTCGTAGTTCTTTCTGGTGAACTATCGGGATTTTTGTTTTTGGTCTTTCTTTCTTTTTTTTTTTTTTATGTGCAACTTTGTCTTTTGCACAGACCGCCCTTTTTTAGGTTTTCGGCCCTAGTTGGGCATTACTCCTTTGCACTAAAAATTTTCTTTTTTTATGTGCAACCACATCTTTTACTTTAGACCGCCCTTTTTGGGTTTCGGCCCAAGCAGGCATTACTCTTTATAAAATCTCTCTTTTCTTTCTTTTTTTTTTTTATGTGCAACCATTTGTCTTTTGCCTAGACCGTCCTTTTTGGTTTTTCGCCCTATTTGGGCATTACTCTTTTGCACTAAATTTTTTTCTTTATTCTTCCTTTTTTTTTTTTATATATGCTATTTTTTTCTTCTTCTTTTTTATTAGACATAATACTGCGTGAGCTTATCACTGATTATTTGGGTGGAGCCAAAAGAATGCAGGATTGCCGTCCAGCTCGGCAAAGCTTCATTTGCTCCTCCCGATAGTATCTTACTCTCGCACCAACATACGGGCCGATCCAAACGGGTTCCCTACTTTCCCGAGGGGTTGTCTACGGTGGGAGGCTTCACTTTCAGCACTAGGTCACCCTCTTTGATGTCTCTGGCCTTAACTTTTTTGTCGAATGCCCTGGCCATTCGCCTCTGGTAGGCTCGGGTGTCCTCCATGGCTTTTAGCCTTCTTTCATCAAGCAGGGCCAACTCGTCGTGCCGGCTACACAGCCATTCTACTTCGTTGACACTGTTTTCCAGGAGGACCCTTAGTGAAGGGATTTCCAACTCCACTGGCAACACTGCTTCCATCTCGTAAGTTAGGGCAAAGGTGCGGAGTTTCTCCCGTGGCTGTTTCCTGGACAGATGTTCTGTAGCCCTGCAGAGTGCCGGGATGAAGCTCCTCGGTGCCAATCACGACCACGGGTGGCCATTTTTCGGATAATCCGCTCGAGCGTCTTATTGGCAGCTTTCTACGGCTCTGTTGGTCTGAGGTCTGTCAGACTGGGGATGATTTGTGACGAGGTGATTCTCGAACTCTCGATTAAAGACAATCTATCGCAGTCGATCCCTTCAAAGTGCGACCCGTTATCGAAATGAGACCCTCATTGGGCACCCCATATCTCGGGCACATAATGTTTTCTTTGACGAACTGGGCCACCTTCTTGGGAAGTGAGGACCTCAGAGACTTAGCCTCTACCCACTTTGTGAAGTAGTCGCCATCCGCCTACTAGTGCAAAAATTCATGCTTAGGCATCAAGCTTCTACGCCGGGGCTATCTTCCCTTATCATGTCAATACCCCAAGTTGCAAACGGCCAAGGAGTCAGCTACGCATGCATGTACATCGAGGCGTAAGCATGATTGAGGTTGCGGGCAAAACCGCTGGCATTTGTCGCACGCTCGGACATTGCTTTCAGACATATCTGTTTCCATGGAAATCCAAGAAGTAGCCCATTCCTTAGAGGATCACTTGCATCAATGCTTCTGGCATTCATATGAGGGACCGTAAGGACCATCATGTGGACTTCGGTCATTAACTCTTCGGCCCTTTCTTGGGTGACACACGGGAGGAGTGGTCCTTGATACCGTTTCTTGTACAAAGTCACCCCTAGGATGACATAGTGGGAGGCCAACCGCTCAGTGGCTTGCAAGCTCTTGGCTTTGATGCCTTCCTTTGGTCTTCCTTCTTCATCTCTGAAAGATGATTCCCCATCCTGGAGGAACTGGTAAATCTGCCTATACCAGGGTTCTTTGACAGGCTCGGGTCCCAAGTCTATTTCACAACAAAAAGCCGAGGCTTCTCTTCTACCCACTCGAATGGTTTGATTGCCTTTCCCTGTGGGATCTCTACTAGTGAGGCTAGAGTAGCTAAGGCATCTCGCGAACTGTTCTTATCCTCACAGGTGTAATGAAAAGTCACTTCTCCGAACTCCGCTCGGGGCCAACTCTTCCATGTAGGCATGATACCTGCGAAGGTTAGGATCCACGAGTCTTCCACTTGTTGGAGACTTGTTTGATGATCAGGGTTGAGTCTCCATAGACCTCGAGCTCCTTGACATTCCTTTTTAAGGTAGCCTCTAAACCAGCAATGCAAGCTTTATACTCGGCGACATTGTTCGTGGCAGGGAAGTTCAACTTGATGGCTCTTGGTGTTTGCTTATCTTTCGGATCACCCAGTCGCATGTCTCCACCATTTCCTCTTTTGTTAGCGTCAGTCAAAGAAAAGCCGCCATCGGTTCTCGTGCTCAACTTTGAAGATCCCTTCAGTGGGGAATTGGGGTTCAGGCCCGCGGTCCTCATGATTAGGGAAGTTTGCCAGATGGTCTGACAGCGCTTGACCCTTGATGGCCTTTCTCGTCACATAGTTGATGTCATACTCAGCTAAGAAGAACGACCACTTTGCTAGACGCAACGAAAGGGAAGGCTTGTCGAAGATGTACTTGATGGGGTCCATTTTCGAGACCAAGTTCACAGAGTGGGCTTGCATGTAATGCTTCGCCTTACCGACTACCTGCACCGATCCCAGACAAGTCTTTTCGCATGCTTAGTAATTGAGCTCACTTCCTTGCAGCCTTCAGCCGACAAAGTAAATGGCATTTTCTACCCGAGAGTCCTTCTTCTCCCGAGAGCAAGCATAGCCCCAACCGCCAGTATCGATGACCCGGTGAGATAGAGCAGAAGAGGTTTTTGTCTATGTGGGGGGCATAGTACCGGGGGATGTACTAGGTATGCCTTGATTTGGTTAAAGGCATCCTGGCATTCTTCAGTCCATTCTGTGTCTGCGTTCTTCTTTATGAGCTTGAAGATGGGCTCGCACATGGTAGTCAGCTGGTTTACAAAATGGCTGATGTACTGTAGTTTGCCCATAAAGCTCTTGACTTCTATCTGGGTTCGAGGTGGCCTCATGTCCATAATGGCCTTGATCTTTTGAGGATCGACTTCAATACCTCGTTCCGTGACCATATACCCAAGCACTTTCCCCCTTGTCACTCCAAAGGTGCATTTGGCAGGGTTCAGTCTCATGGAATGCTATCTAAACCTTTCAAAGAACTTTCGCAGGTCGACAAAGTGCTGTCCATCCTCACCTTTGGAATGGATTATCATGTCATTGACATAGACCTCAATTTCCTTGTGGATCATGTCGTGAAAGAGTGAGGTCGCTGCCCTCTGATATGTAGCCCCGGCATTCTTAAGCCCAAAAGGCATCACCGTATAGCAGTATGTTCCCCACGGTGTGGTGAAGGCTGTCTTTTCCGGGTCCTCCTCGGCCATCTTGATCTGGTTATAGCCGGCAAAGCCATCAACGAAGGATTTGACTTCGTAGTTAGCAGTGGCGTCCACCAGAATGTCTATGTTTGGCAAGGGATAGTCGTCTTTGGGGCTGGCCTTGTTCAGATCCCGAAAATCTACACAGCAGCGCACCTTCCCATTGGCCTTAGTCACAGTCATGATGTTGGACAACCATGTCAGATATTCGATGACCCGAATGAATCCTACCCGCAGTAGCTTCTCAATCTCTTCTTTGACTTGTAGAGACCATTCTGGATTGATCTTTCTCAGTTTCTGCTTTACTGGCTTGGCATCTAGTGCTAGAGGGATTTTGTGCTCCACAATCGAACTGTCTAGCCCCGGCATATCCTTATATGACCATGCAAACACGTCCATGTATTCTCTGAGCAGATTGACACGATCCGTCCTGCTCAACCCCGGGAAGAAGTTCCTAATTTGTGTCTCTTTAGGTTCCTCGACGGCACTCCAAATTAACACTTGTCAAAACCTCCTCGCACTTGGGCCCGGTTTTCCTCTTTGTCTGTAACCTGCTTAAAGATTTCTTTAATGTATTGTTCGTTTAGTGTGTTTGCATCTTGTTCAAATGATTCATTATTAACTGTTGTTAGGTTTTTAGTTAATTTATCATTTGTTAAGTTGGCAATAAGGGGATACTCAGAAAGATCTGTCATTTCATTCAAAGCGAAAGGAAAGATGACATTGGCTACATATTCATAATCCTCAGCGTGAGGCCTTCTGATGACTCTGAGGGACTGGAATTCAAAGACTCCCGACTCACATGACTCTTGACCCTAACGACTGGACCCTACACTACTTATTGACTCGAAGTGTTTCGACACGGGTTGGACTGGGGTTTACTCTTTCCCCGCCGTTGCCCCGGGGAGTAGCGGTCTTGTCGCCGTTCTTCAGAAAGGTGGAAACTTCAAACTGATTGAAGACTTGTCGGAAATCATTCGTAGGTCGGTACCTTGGAAAGATGGTGCGGGGAGCTAGAGAAGTCTGATGCAATTTCTCAGCGAGCTCATCCGCGACAACCGGACTCATTGACTGGAGGGTCTGGCTCATCTTGTCAATACACCGCCGATAAGTCATCTTCTCTCTCTGTCGATATTTGATATCACAACCTTATCTATGTAGCCAACAGGTGGGTTGGCCTGGATGATGCTGATGAAGTCTTCTTCGGGTGAGACTTTGATTCTGCCTTGGTTAACCATGTATTCTATGGGAGTCTTATATTCTGCTTCCAAGTCTGCTTTTCGTTGAACTTCACAATGGCAACAAACTCAGAGTTCTCTGCCTCAAGAGGATCAGTGACGACAGGATTGTTGGGCTGGACTTTGTCTTGGCTGACTGGTTCCTTGGCGGGCTCCTTGGCGTAATCGACATAATAGTCGAATTTGCCCGAGGGCTCTCCTAGAGTTCCCACACTTTTTGTCTCCGCTTCTATACCTTTCCTTCAATTTCGTTGCATGGACTTCCTCTTCTTCTTCTTTCTTGAGGAGCATCCGTTAATCCAATCTTTGATAAGCATCTTCCAAGTAGCCGTCACAATCACACACATCATACCAAATGTGGGGTCCTGGTCGAGTTGGGACGACATCCCTCCAAGTACTTTGTTATCACCATTGTTGATTACCACATCGCCATTCTTGACACCGGGAAGTTGAGACCGACGATTTTGATGGATTATCCGAGACCTCCGCACCGACACACCGCCGACCCGGTATTCTCACCCACTTCTTTCTCGCGGGAAAGGGATAGGCAAGGTTTAGACTCGGGGTAGGTGTTTAGTCAAGGCTCAAGCAATATGCAAATTAAGAATCTTTTAGTTTACTTAAAAATTGTCTTTTATTAATTTCTATTTGGTTGGAAAAGGGGTTGCCCTTCTTTTCGCAACTACTCTAGATCCTCGGATCAGCGGGTTCCGTCACCACGTCTATAAGCCCCTCGTATTCCACCCGTATTTCGACCTCCTGTGGTGGACAGCCAAGCGAGGGTCCTATAGGGCACGCGGATCCCACCGATCGAGATAAGAACGCTCCTAATGGGTCTAGTGGTTCATAGGAACTTTTAACGCGCGAGCGATGCGGATTATAGTCAAGGCAATGCCGGGAAAGTCTCGCTCTTTCACCTTAACGGAATTTCGGCGTAGTTTCGCTGCGCGATTGACGTTTTGACTTTTTGGCATTGTCCAAGAAGATAATAGGCATGGGTCTGGATGATAAAAGCCGGATGACACAAAGGTCACATTGAACTTTGTTGCATACGTCGCGTGAGTCAAAGTCAAAGTCAATGCCGGGTCAAGATCTTGCCAATTTTTCCTTGTCGAATTTTCGCAGAGCTCCGCTGCGCGAAAGATCTTTGGATTTTTAGGCACGGACTCGGCTTCGACTCTTACGTATCCCGTGCGGGGTCAAAGTCAAAGTCAATGCCGGGGTCAAGATTCCCGCCAATTTTCCTTGGCGGAATTTCGCGCAGTTTCGCTTGCGCGAAGGGTCTCGACTCTCGACATGGGCTAAGGTTTGACCTTTACGTATCCCGTGCGGGTCAAAGTCAAAGTCAATGCCGGAGTCAAGATTCTCGCCAATTTTCCTTGGCGGAATTTCGGCAGAGTTTCGCTTGGGCGAAGGGATCTCGACTCTCGACACGGGCTAAGGGTTTGACCTTTATGGGGGGTATGCAATCTGGCTATAGTGACACGGTCCTAGACCAAAAACCAACCAAAAGTCACGGTTTTAAAATGTGTGGACACGGACCGTGCATTGGTCGACACCGGCCGCCATGGGGAGTTTGGGATGATTCCGTCCGCGCCCGGGAGCATCGTAATGTTGTCCGTGATCGCACTCAACAACCACCCCGGGTTAAAGGGACGTGCATGCAAAGTGTACGGGATATATAAGGTGCGCGTAGTGTGCGGCCTCCTAAAAATGTTCCTTTTTGAGTTAAAAATGTAAATTTTCGTAAATGTGTTTTAAAGGAATGATTTTCTGGACGGGGGGAAATGCAGCAAGTAAGCACTTAAATTTTCTGGAGCCCGGTCAGTCTTGGAAATGAATATCCCCAAGCTGCCTAAATTAACCTCAAATTTTATCTTGGTGGAATTGCCAATGAAGCCGCCCGGCTAGGATTCAAGGAGAATCAAGCCGTACGGGCCGCATCAATCAATTTTCCAGTGTTCCATTTTCTTTCATTTGCAGTGTTCTTTCCCAAGCTGTTTTGGCACCTTTTCGGCCTCCGTAAAGCTTCTCGTTCAATATCCAGAATGTGCACAATCTCAAGAACCAACAATGCATGCAATGCAATGCAAGAAAAAGAAGGCAAGCATGAGAATCGGATCCGCGGCGGAAGGCTAACCCACTCCAAAAAGCTTTTCTTTTTTTCGAAAAGATACCGGTACGTGGTTTTGTTAGACCATAGTTTATCCTGCACTCGTGTTAGGAGGCGATAACGGGAAGCTTAATGGTTTTCACCTATACACCGAGTATCATTTTGTTATTTTAAAAATGAAAGCTTTTTTTGATTTTCTCCCCAGCGGAGTCGCCAAACTGTGAATGTGGTGCCCAAGATCGCGGCTCTATTATTTTTTGTGTTTGGAACCGCTTTCTCGTGTAAGGGGATCACCGCCTCACATCGGTTTGGAGACATCCTGGTTTAAATTGAAAAACGGAGTCGCCACGCCATTTTGATTTCCTCAAAACTTTGAAAAAAAGAATTTGGGTCCTGGAGGTTAAGTTACCCCTTGGGAAGAACGGATCGACATTCACCCAAGGAGCCTCGCCAAGCAAGTCTTCCAAGATCCGATTTTCATGCTTGCCTTTGTGTTTTCGTGTGTGGGATATGTTTTTATAAAGGAGGGAATGTGCCAAGTGATCTTCCGGACGTATAAACCATGAGTTGGTTATCGCTTGGGATTCCTTGGATTTTGATATGCTCGGGACTTTGATCCCGTTCTCATCTTGAACTTATGATCATCATTATGAGACCTTGGGTCACATGTGATCAAGATAGGGACACCTTTTTTATAGTCCAAGGATGAGACTCTTTAGAAAGGAAGAACCTTTGCCCATCAATCCTACATCTTGAGACGATTTGAGCTTAGTCGGGACATTTATGCTCGTCTCAAGTGATGATCGGAGATGTAGGGTCTAATGTTCATCCTTTTCTAAAGGGATTTCCGGCTATGGCATCTTTATGTGAAGGAAATGATGTAAAGATAGGACCTTTACACCATTACACTCCAAGAGATGCTCCAAGTACCAAAGGAGACTAAGGGAGGGGTATAAAGATTGGATCTTTATACTCATCCTATGTCTTTTTATGCCTTATGAAGGTCACTAGGCAATCCTTGGAGAGTGATCCAATCATGAGGGACAAGGGGAATGCATTTTAAAGTAAAGATGACATTTTTATGCTAACATATGTAATGAACATGATGCAAGCTAAGACTAGGAATATAAAGGGAGGACCTTTATGGCTTTCCTATGTCCTTTAAGAACCATTTAGGTGGACAATCCTTGGAAGCAAGGTCTATGGGAAGGGGGATGACATTCATGAATAAAGATGACATTTTTAATGTAAAAGATGACATTTTTATATGAAAAGGATGCTATTTTCACATCATCATGTGAGAGATCCATCCTAGAACAAGCCATTTGAGGTCTTATTGTTCATCCTTGGGAAGGATCCTCCATGAATCCCATGTGATAGGGGGATGGGGGTATTATGATCTACATGACTAAAGACTTGATTTTTATAGCAACAAATCAAATATAAAGCAAGTAGATGACAATATAAATAGCAAAGATCAATATAGCAAGTATGACAAGTATATTTTAAAGAGAAGAGGAGGAGAGGTTACCAATGGTGGTGTTCCTCTATCTCCTTGAAGATTGCCTAAGGAAGGATCAACTTTGGAGGGATTTTGGATAGGAGGGAGGTGATTTTGGGAGGCTTTTGCTCTCTGAAAGTTCGTGATCGTATTTTGAAAGAGTAACAAAGGCCAAAAATTGTATCTCAAAATGGGTGGAGGAGGCCTCTATTTATAGGCAGTTTGGGACTGGCTAATGAAGTCGTGCGGCTGTAACCTTTGGCTAATGAAGCCGTGCGGTCTTATCCATTAGTGACTCAGCCTATTTCTAGAACCATGCAAGGTGGCCTTCTAGAAGGTCTTTTCCAGCGAGGGACTACGTGGAATTTTAATTCCTGGCAACTCCTTCACCCCTTGGAAGGTTTTGGAAAGTTCCTAAATTGCCCCTGAACTTTAGGAAAGTCCGGGGAATTACCGGGAAACTTAACCGGAAGGCATGAGCCAGATTTGGGTACTTACAACAATGTAGTACTAAAGTTGTACTAGAATCCTAGTTAAAGAGTGACTTAGTTCATACTCATTAAACTAGGTTTTCAACGCTTCAAAAATTGTTCAAGGGCTGCAGGGTAGGGCACGACTCGTGCCCTATTACACCCCCATCAGAAACTGTCGTCCCTTGAAGGTCACGACTTGTCCCCATCAAACAAGGTATGTCGCACGACTTCCCCAAGCAATGTCACGACTCGTGCTTCAGGGCACGAGTCGTGCCCAAGCCCAGAAACTACACTTTGCAGCTGCAACATCAGCAGCAACAACACAACCACTTCTAGTTTTCATTCAGCTCATACAAGGTCATCCCAGAACAGTATAAACACATATTTTAGACCATAATATGCTCCCTTTATACCCCATAACATATACAACAACCTTACCATTAATCCAAGCCTTCCTTGTTCAATTATCAACCCATAACTTACCACTTTTCACCCTACTCATTTGCAGCCCATAGTTCATCAATTTACAAGCCACAAATCATCAAAACCACATCATATATTCATCATAACCTCATTACACAAGGCATGAACAGTTATATAAGGGAAACATAACAACTTACCAAATTTTACCAAAATAAAAAGAAGATATAATCAGCTCTTCTTGCTCTAAACACCTTCCTTAGCAATAATTCGAAGTTGGAATCAACAACCAAGCAACTTATGAATTTCTGGGATTTTTGGAAGTTAAACTAGGGTTTAGGCTTTTCTAGAACGTAGGGAGTGAAGAGAAAACTGAGGAGGTTAATTTTGGCTTCTTGAAGAAGCTAAAATGAGATTTATATAAGACAATTTTCACACAAGCTCCTCCAAGATTGAAAATCAATAAAACACTACCTTAAACTTAGAATTACACATAAGCTCTCAATTAATTTATAACACTTTCTAATTCAAAATTTCAAGTGTTATCACTTTACTACACAAATCTCCCATTTCTTTTATTTAGACATTATATGATCAAAATCACGTTAATAACATCTAAATCACATAGTTCATCCAAAATGTCAAAATGAACACGTAATTAAACCACATGCCAAAAAGCAAAGGATGAGATGCAATGCAAACCCAACCCCACGTGCTTCACGTGTGACCAAAATGTGCCTAGGTTTAGGGTCGTGATACTCACTCCCCCTTAAATAAAATTCGTCCCGAATTTGGACTTCACTTACCTGAATGATCAAACAAATCTGATACTTCGTCTCATCTCGCATTCCAATTCCCAAGTAGCTTCCTCAATGGTGTGATTCTTCCAAAGAACTTTCACCACAGGAATACTCTTGGTACGCAATTCCCGGACCTGCCACTCTAGAATCCGCAATGGTACCTCCACATAAGTCGTATCTGCTTGGACATCCTCAGGAGGAAAACTCAGAACATGAGAGGAATCATAACAAGATTTCCTCAACATGGAAACATGAAACACATCATGGAGAGAAGAAAGAGATGGAGGTAGAGCCAATCGATAGGCTAACTCACCTACCTTCTCTAAAAATAAGAAAAATTACAATGGAATTTTAGAAAAATTACTTTATTTCTTCAAATTTGAAAGATATTTACCGATTACACAAGATGAGAAAAAAAAATTTATAATCAATAAGAAAAAAATTACAATGGAATTTTAGAAAAATTATGTTCATTAGTTGTTCAAATTTTTATAACTTTATTCTATTTAATTATTCGTTATATTTTTTTCTCGCTTTAATGTATATATGTTCATTAGTTGTTCAAATTTTTATAACTTTATTCTATTTAATTATTCGTTATATTTTTTTCTCGCTTTAATCAATAAGAAAAAAAATTAAACTAACATTTACAAATTGAGAATATGTGTGTAAATTAAATATGAAAATATTTATAATTGATATGGTAATGTTATATATAAAAAAAATTACAATGAAATTTTAGAAAAATTACTTTATTTCTTCAAATTTGAAAGATATTTACCGATTACGCAAGCAAGATGAAATTAAAAAAGAAGTACTATAAACATATGAAAACAATAAACATGAAACAGAGATTATGTATGACAAACTTGTTTATTTTATTTGATCCAGTGAAAGGGAAACCAAGAAAGATGTTATGTAAAACTAAAATTTAAACTTATAATTAATAAATTTATAGATAAATATAAATATAAATGCATTGGATTGGATTGGATTGGATTGGATTGGATTGTAGATAACAACAAATGCAAGGTTATAAAATCATAATCAATAATCTATAAATAGAAGAAAAAAAATCTATAAATAGATTAAATTTTTTTTTATGATTTTCTATGAGTTATATATAAATAAAATTATGATTCAAATTAAATATATTAGATCTTAAGATTTTAGATTTTGAACCTTATAAACATACTCCCCGTTTCATAATAAATGTTACTTCTTTCTCTTTTGAATTTCTCATAACAATTGTTATAATTTAAAAATGAAAACTTGATAGTAGTTATTTATTCAATGAGACTTACTTGTCACACTCACAACAACAATCCAATTAGTATTTACTATCCAACTTTTCTTTACTACTTTACTTTCATACTTACAACACATACTCTTCTATTTGTTGTATATTATATAGTATGTTATGAGATAGAGTGAGTAAATATTATACATAGAATAACACGAATACTTAAAATTTAATTAGTTTAGAGATAAAATACAAATAAAAATAAATTTATAAGACTTGTAAAGATAACTTAGAATTGAGGCCTCAATTATTCGAGCTCAAACTTATCTCCTATTTAGCTATTTAGTATTACTCACTTACAATCAAATCAATATTTTTATCATCAAATCAACACAGTACTTATTAAATTATTTTGCAAGTAATATTTCATATTAGTAAAAAGACAAGTGTTATACAATATACTCGGACATAAAATTTGTGCCCCTAGCTAGCGTGGGCCACGGGCGATCGCCCATTCCGACCCACCCTTGGGTAGGCCCCGATCACCACCATCACGATTTTTCTAAAATTAAGGTGATCAATTTTATGATATGGGGTTTTCGGGGCAAAATGAAAATGAGGTGAAAATTGGAAATATGATGACGAAGTGTAAGAAATTTCAAATTTTGTGCCACCACAAAATGTTGATAATCTAACTCTAACTAATTAACAAAGTGATTGCAATAATATGTAAGCCACAATGGGTAAGGTTTGGTTGTCCCGCTCATGTAATTTTTTTCAATGATTAATAAAATTTAAATGGTACCGTCCCTTTTTTCTTTTATTTTCTTTCATTTGTTTAGTTTTTTTTTCATCTATTTTTATACCTTTTTATAAAAAAAAAATCACTAATAAAAAAAGTCTAAAATATTATTTCCTAGTCAATAAAAAATTAACAAAAAATAAAAATAAATATAGGGTAGTCCGTCCCTCTTTTCTTCTATATACTTTCATTTGTTTAACTTTTTTCTATCTTTTTTTTATATACCTTTCTGTAAAAAAATCACTAATAAACAAAGTCTAAAATAGTACTCCCTCCGTCCCAATAAAAGCTTCACTAATTACCCAAAAATGCGTCTCGTTAGAAGCTTCACCTTTCCTTTTTTGGCAAAGAATCTTTACTATTTCCTCCACTCATTCTCTCTCCTAATTCACTATTACATTCACAACACTTTTCAAATTTACTATTCCCTCCACTAATTCTCTCCTTTTTTCAAATTACACTCACAATATTTTTTTTTCCTCCCATTTTCTTAATTTGCGTACCCACCCATAAGGGTGAAACACTTATTGAGACGGAGGGAGTATTTCCTAGTCAATAAAGAATTAAAAGAAAATAAAAAATAAATATATGGTAGTCCATCCCTCTTTTATTCTATATACTTTCATTTGTTTAGTTTTTTTCTATCTTTTTTTATATACCTTTTTGTAAAAAAAATTCACTAATAAAAAAGTCTAAAATAGTACTCCCTCCGTCCCAATAAAAGCTTCACTAATTACCCAAAAGGGCGTCCCGTTAGAAGCTTCACATTTCCTTTTTTGGCAAAGAATCTTTACTATTTCCTCCATTCATTCTCTCTCTTAATTCACTATTACACTCACAACACTTTTCAAATTTACTATTCCCTCCACTAATTCTCTCTTCTATTTTCAAATTACACTCACAACATTTTTTTTTCCCTCCCATTTCCATAATTTGCGTGCCCACCCAAAAGGGTGAAGCACTTATTGGGACGGATGGAGTATTTCCTAGTCAATAAAGAATTAAAAGAAAATAAAAAATAAATATATGGTAGTACATCCCTCTTTTATTCTATATACTTTCATTTGTTTATTTTTTTTTCTATCTTTTTTTATTTACCTTTTTGTAAAAAAATCAATAATAAAAAAATCTAAAATATCATTTCCTAATCAATAAAAAAAAAATAAAGGGTAGTCCGTGCCCGTCCCTCTTTTCTTTTATATACTTTCATTTGTTTAGTTTTTTTCTATCTTTTTTTATATAACTTTTTGCAAAAAAATCAGTAATAAAAAAATTCTAAACAGTTTTTTCTATTAAAAAAAAAAACGTTGAAGTGCCGGTTCGGAACCGAAACTCCAATTTTCCCTTTTCCGAAACTGGAACCGGCGATTTCGAACAGGAACCGAAACCGTAAATGGTCATCCCTGGTGCAACATAGTGCGGCCATAACAAGAAAGATGAGGGTGAACGGTTGGGTTAGCTCTACTCTCTCCTTGTGACAATTTTTTCTAGCGGGCATCAGTGTAATCGTGTTTACAATTTAACTAGTTTTACACCCGTGCGTTAAACGCACGGATAAATAAATTTGAAAAATTAACTAAAAAGATATAAAAATAATAATAATTTAAGAAAATATAATTTTAAAGATATTTATTTCAACAAAAATAAGTCATTGTATTAATCCAATAATATTACACATATAACTAACAAATTGAATTTTATATATTGAAATATTTATTAAAATACAAAATTATTAGTGAAATATTCACCTTTATTTTCCATATCAATACAATGTATCAAAGTTTTAAAATGTTTATAAAGGAAGTGACATTAACATCACTTGATCGCCTATTTTTTACAAATATTGTCTTTTAAAAGAAGAACATTATTTAATAAATTTGTGCTTTAAAGAACTAACTAACTAAATAAATAAATAAATAATAAAAATATTTTAGTAAGTAATTATACCCATGAATATTGAAATAGAAAATACTAATCATAATACTAACTAAAAGTTAATTTTATAATTCTATGCATTAACATTTTTTTTTAAAATATAGTTAAGTTTTATAACACGTAACTCATATTTACGAATATTAAAATATTTATCATTTAATTTATAATTATAATTTATATATATTTGAAAATACTATAATCAAATTTCATATAATGTTAGTCTTAGTTAGAAATTAAAAGATATACTCCATTCTTAAAAAAAATCAACTTTATTAGAGCTGACTCAACATCGTTTAGAATTTTGTGAATGAGCTAAATCAATAATTTTAATATTTTGTCTTTTAATAACCTTTTTCATTGGTTAAAGAATAAAAAATCTAATAATATTTTATTTTTGAAAGAACACTATAAATTGGATAATATTTAGAGGGAGTAAGTGCACTTTTATAAATTATTTTTAATGACTAACATGAAGAAAATTTAAATTGCAGCAATTTTTTTTACAATATTTCTTATGATAATTCATAAAAGGTATAAAATGCTATGATAAACTTGTGCAATTTTTATTTAGCAAATATCTCTTTTTAATAGTGTAATAATTATGGTTAAAAAATAGTGTAATTATTAAATGTATGGAAAGTAATGAAAATGACTTTTCAAATTCTGATATAGTTTTGGAAGGAAAATGTGTTTAAATCTCTTGAGCCTTTATATATATATAGATTTGCGCCCTCTCGATATACCCTGCGTGAAATGACCAAAAGCCCACACTCAAATTTAAAAAAAAAAAAAAATCACTTAAGTTAAATGAAATGTGCACATGTCATTTAACTGGGTCTCGTTAATAAAATTGTCAAAATGCCTCTAACCGCACAACTTTTATAACCTTGGACTTGGACTATAAATTAAAAAATTCAAACATCAAATTTTGTAGCCTAATTTATCATATACTCCCTCCGTCCCACGTGAATCCCACGTGAATGGACACTTATTTCCTTTTTGGAACGTCCCACGTGAATGGACACTGCCCAAAATGGAAAAGAATATTCACTATTCCCTCCACTCATTCTCTCTCCTACTTCACTTTTACACTCACAACATTCTCTCTCCTAACTATTCCTCCCACTCATTCTCTCTCATATTTAATTCTTCATACTCACAACATTTTCTTTCACTTTTTCTCTCTCTTACTTTTCCTTAATTCCCACACCCATAAAGTTGGTGTCCATTGACGTGGGACGGAGGGAGTATATTTTTCCTTTTATTATTGTAAATAGAACTATTGAACCAGAATGCAATATAAATATGTTGAACCAAACCACTACAGACTAAGAAAGGATATCAAACCGTAGGCTAGACCAGACCAAATTGAACCAAACATTTGCAATTTTGCATTTGCAGCAGTAGGTTAATTTGATTTTTCTTTTGTGGTTCAGATTGATCTATACAAAAATTCAAATAGTTGCATCGAACTAGACAAGACCAATTAAACATTATTAAACCATAATGAATTTAAATATTTTGACCCTCTTAATTTTAAGAGTTTTCGCTAAATTGTTATTTTAACCTACCTCCTTGTATGCTAAATTTTAAACCACAGTTTTTCAAAAGCAACATTGACCCCATTTTCGAAAATTTCATGTTGAAAATTTGATAGTTTAATTGTAGAATGAAAAACCTTCTTCATTCCACACACACAGGATGTTTAAGAAACAAGAGTTAGGGAATGGAGATGATGAATTAGTAATTTCTAAAAAATAAAAACAAATAAGTTGCACAATTAAATCTTAATGTGTCTTGGCTAGACATTAGGCAAACTTATCCTAATAATAAATACTAGTAGTAAACAAAATTTATATTTAAAAAATAAACATCCAAACAGGGGTGGTATGGAAATCAAATAGAATCTAATCATCACCAAAAGTAGTCTTCTTCCCTGCATTACAATCCTCATATTAGTTCCTCCACCAAAAGTAATTCCCATATAAACTAAGCAAAAGAGATTACATACCAGTACCGGGGGTAGCCATGCTCGGTTTGCTGGGTCCACGCCCTCTGCCACCACCAAACCTACCACCACGCCTACCACCGCCATCTCTGTCACCAAACCTACCTCCTCCACCACGTCTGCCTCCAGACCTACCACCACTACCGCCTCCAGACCTACCACCAAAACCGCTATCAGTTTTTGGCTTTGCCTCATTCACGGTAAGTGGGTATCCTCCAAAATCGGATCCATCAAATTCAAGAGCTTTGTTGAATGCACCACTGTCGGAAAAGTCTACATACGCAAACCTGCAAACAATAATAAAAGACCCAATAAATGCTAATGTAATGTGAAGTGAAAAATAAAAATTAAACAAGGTCCACCATCAACCATTATTAATCCACTTCAATCACAAGATGAGAAATGACTATTAACCATAACCTGAAAACATAATTAAATCTCAGACAATTTTCTTCAAACTTAAGAATTTGTTCAAGGGGCAGGGCAGGTGATATGCAATGGATAAGTTACAAGCAAACAATGTTAAGAGGTAAGATCTGTTGTAAAAGTTAGCACCCTCATTGCATTAGTTAACAAGGGAATGTCTATGTCCTCGGCAAGGAAAAATCATACTAAGTCTGTCCCAAAATGAATGACCAACATTTACTACACTAAAATATAAGCAGAAGTAACAGAATGTCGGGACTTAAAATTTGTGCAGACACAAAATAGACCAAGCACAGACACATAAAGTAGATGTCCCACTTTATCAAAGCATAGAAGAGAGTGATTGTTAAGAAAAGATGAAGAACGAGCATTACCCTTTAAGAGCACCAGTGTCACGATCTGCAGGAATAGAAAGCCTTGTAATCTCACCACAGGTACTAAAGTGTTTTTCTAGTGCACTTCTGACCTGTAACAGGTGGGTCAAATTTAACAAATAAATAAGCATTGATTTTGGTATATGTATTCTGTTTCATGAAGGATTTAATGATTCAAACCATGGAGATGGTACTTCACATAAAACATACATTGTCCTCACTGTCATTGGAATCGAAACCCCGCACATATACTGTTTGCCCTTGAGCACGACCTCCGCCAAAAGAATTCTCCTTCCTATTATAATTGAAGATGATGCTAATCAGTTCACAATCAATTCATGCATATAAATATAACTTAAATACATACTGTCTTGCCAACATACCCACTAGTCGGAGTGTATGCTCCCCTTTCCTTTGCCAAATCAAGTCTAATCTCACGCCCTAGAAGATCACGTCCATTTAATTTGAGAGCCTGCAAGGGGAACATGTTTAGTAATAACACCAAATGTATCCTGAAGATCTTGGGACAAACGAATTCTTAGGATGAATTTCCATAAAGTAATAAAGGATTACCAGAAACCCATACTCATAATATGTTTTCATACGAGTCTAAACCATTAAATCATTAGAATAACACAAGTTGTTTACATACCATTTAACTCAAATCTGCTAACAGAATACACAAGTTGTGAATATACCATTTAACTCAAAGAGTCTTGCAAATCAGAGAAGAAAGTGCAAAGGGTAAAAGAATTTATAACTAGACCTTTTGTGCTGCTTCAGCAGTGGCAAACTCAACATGCCCGTAACCTCTAAATTGACCTGTTTCTCTATCTGATGCAAACCGAACATCAACAACTTCTCCAGCATCTTTAAAGAAATTCTCTCTACAAGAGAAAGCAACTGTTAGATGAAAGACTAATCCTGATAGATAAGCACATTTTTAGGCTAAATAGGAACATACATATCGGCTTGCTCAACAGAAAAGGACAAGTTGCCAACAAACAGAGTTTTCGATCCTGTGCCTCCAACTGGAGTAGCTGGGGTTTGAGGCTGCAATATTAAAAAGTTCTTCAGTAATGCAATTATGCACCATCAACAATATAAAATGCGCAGAATATTTACAACACCATGACATAACCCCCCAACAAATACTTACTGCTTTCTTTTGCTGATGGTGCATCAATCATTTCTACGTCAGTATCCTGTATTTGCCAAACATGCTTGGATAAGAATCAACAAGTAGGAAACAAAACCCAATAAAAGTTTCCATAACCAAAAAAGCATAAAAGCAAAGCAACATTATAGCTGAAACATACCACTCTACTAAAACATTTTGCACAATAAAATATTTTTGATCTCATATGAGATAAAAAAATCTAAAAACACATACTCCCTCCCTCTCTCGTCCCAGAGAGAAATATACACAAATTTAATTAGTATAAGAATTAAGCAGAAAAATGTAAAGGTGATATATTGTGAGTGTAGATGGTTGAATAGGAGAGGAAAAGTGAAGTGGGTAATTGTTGTGAGTATGAAAAGTGAGTCCCATTTCCTTTTGGGACTTGCTGATTACTTTGGGACGACCAAAAGAGGTCTTTTTGCATATTACTATAGGACGGAGGGAGTACATGTATATACATTCAAATATACAAACAGCATCTCACAATGGTTCGAGCTATTTAAACCATAATTGAGGACAAGCCTCAATCACTCCTGAAGCAAATCTGATTTAACCAAAAATTTATTGAACATCTGAAGAGTCACAAATCTAGTAATGTCATTGTGACACATCCAGTAAAATTGAAACAT
Source organism: Adenophora triphylla var. japonica (assembly GCA_022495995.1). Taxonomy (NCBI): domain Eukaryota; kingdom Viridiplantae; phylum Streptophyta; class Magnoliopsida; order Asterales; family Campanulaceae; genus Adenophora; species Adenophora triphylla. The sequence continues at coordinate 106,704 of JAFEMH010006360.1, read as the reverse complement.
GATGGTGGAAGATTTAACCTCTTCCAATGATGGTTTATCATAACATATCATTCAATATAAAATGACTCACGGTTTTCTTTGGAGTTTTTGCAGGTTGCTTCTTTTCTTCGTCAGAGCTCTCTTCTTCATCTTCATCAGAGCTATCATCAGAATCACCCTCTTTCTTCTTTGAAGCAGTAGTTGGCACCTTCTTAGGCTGGGAGGTTATCTTGGCATTCTTCACATTCCATGGAATTCACTCAGAAAACAGTAGCCAGAAATTTGAACAGGACAACCAACATAACAGAAGAAGGATAACAAACAAAATACCTCTTCTTCATCGGAGTCAGAGTCGCTTTCATCTGAACTATCACTAGATTCCTCTTTCTTCTTAATATCAGCAGCTGAAGGCTTCTTCGGCTGGGAGGCCACCTTCGACTTTTTCTGCATGATGACATCGAGTCAAGTTCAATTTTGATGATAACAATATAAAATCTAAACTGAAGAACCATGAAGAAATGCAAGAAGTACGCAGCTGCGGACTTGCCTTTTCAGATGTTAATTAAGTAAACAACCAACATTATTATTACTACTATTTTTATTTTTATTTTGAAAGAACCATGGATAGCAATGGAGACTATCTTTTACAATTGTTAATAAAGCATAAAAATGAAAATTTCTGTATTTTAACAGAGACCATGGACAGTAAAATAAAATTCAATTCAAAAACACACTCACGTCGTCATCAGAACTGTCACTATCATCTGAATCAGAATCAGAACTTGACTTGTCTTTCTTCTTGGACGCTGCCAATGTTCCATTCTTGGCGGCAACTGCAGTTGCACTTTTTGGAGGAGCTGCTACTTTGCTATTTGGTTCCTGTATATACACGGATTCAAGATTACAAGATGCTCAAGATGACCTGTATCATCAATCATGCTGCATATGATAATAACAGCCTAAGCCACTTGGGTACAAATGGCTATATCAAACCGCAAATGTAGCTTACGTCATCTGACTCAGAATCTGATTCATCTGAACTGCTGGAAGACTCCACCTTAGGCTGGGAGGTTATCTTGGCATTCTTCACATTCCATGGAATTCACTCAGAAAACAGTAGCCAAAAATTTGAACAGGACAACCAACATAACAGAAGAAGGATAACAAACAAAATACCTCTTTTTCATCGGAGTCAGAGTCGCTTTCATCTGAACTATCACTAGATTCCTCTTTCTTCTTAATATCAGCAGCTGAAGGCTTCTTCGGCTGGGAGGCCACCTTCGTCTTTTTCTGCATGATGACATCGAGTCAAGTTCAATTTTGATGATAACAATATAAAATCTAAACTGAAGAACCATGAAGAAATGCAAGAAGTACGCAGCTGCGGACTTGCCTTTTCAGATGTTAATTAAGTAAACAACCAACATTATTATTACTACTATTTTTATTTTTATTTTGAAAGAACCATGGATAGCAATGGAGACTATCTTTTACAATTGTTAATAAAGCATAAAACTGAAAATTTCTGTATTTTAACAGAGACCATGGACAGTAAAATAAAATTCAATTCAAAAAACACACTCACGTCGTCATCAGAACTGTCACTATCATCTGAATCAGAATCAGAACTTGACTTGTCTTTCTTCTTGGACGCTGCCAATGTTCCATTCTTGGCGGCAACTGCAGTTGCACTTTTTGGAGGAGCTGCTACTTTGCTATTTGGTTCCTGTATATACACGGATTCAAGATTACAAGATGCTCAAGATGACCTGTATCATCAATCATGCTGCATATGATAATAACAGCCTAAGCCACTTGGGTACAAATGGCTATATCAAACCGCAAATGTAGCTTACGTCATCTGACTCAGAATCTGATTCATCTGAACTGCTGGAAGACTCCACCTTAGCCTTTTTAGCAACAGTACCATTTCTAGCAACCACAGACTGCTTCTTAGGCTCCTGTAACAGTAATTATTTTAGAGTTATAGAACAGTAACCGATAGGACTTGAGCTGTTTTTTTACCAACAATAAGAGATTAAAAAGTAGTACAACCACAAATCCGGTAGGTCCAAGGAAACAAAATATGATCCACGTGAAGTCTATAGACACTCACATCATCCGAGGAAGAGTCACCACTGCTGCTTGATTCTTTTGCAGGCTTTGCTTTAGCAGCAACCACAGGCTTCTTCTTAGGTTCCTGCAATATTCAATACAGTTATACAATAGTTCAGAAAAATACAGGAAATGTAAGCCTACAACAAACAAATGAAACATCAACTGCGTAGACTCTCACCTCATCCGAGGAGGAGTCCTCATCACTACTGCTCGAGTCTTTTGCAGCCTTTGCTGGAGCTACAACCTTCTTGACTGAAGCTTTCACCTGATAACCCATTGGCATATTGAACTCTTCAGTATACAATAGTGAATAGAGTAAACCAGATTACAGATAAGAGCAGCCACAAACACCGGTATCAGTTTACAACAATACATACTGCTACCAAGGACCCATATCCATCAAACGGCTTATGAGTGTTCAATCAAAAGTCAAAACATCCATCTACACTCAATTATGTTTTTTAACAAATACTCAACAGTTAAGAACCTTCTTGACTGAAGCTTTAGCCCGATTATTCATTGTCATATTAACTCTTCAACATACCACAACGAATACAAAAGCAATTTACAACTATAAGCAGGCACAAATACCAGCATCAGCTACAATAATACATACTGCTACCAAGCCACCATATCCATTGAATGGTCAATGGGTGATGAACCAAAACATCCATCTACACTCAAATTTATTCTTTTTTCAACAAATATCATTTAGACCATCGACTATAATTTCATCTACTTCAAGCTAAGCCATTCTTTGTCCTAATTAAGAAACAGAATATTACTTCCACACAAATTTAAGATTTGTATAAAGAAAAAGGTAGCAGCTTCATAAGTTGAGTAGCCTTAATCAAATTAATATCATAGACCAACTTTCATCCCAACACATAAGGAAAAATAAGCACCAAAACCCAACTAAATCATCAAGATTATGAAACAGGAAAAAAAGGCAAAGCAGCAAAACCCCAACTAAATCTCAAGATTACGAAACATAAAACAAAGAAAAAAGGAATTAAGAGTGAAAGGAAACAAGAAACAAACCTTTGGGGGTTCATCATCAGACGAAGAATCCTCCTCAGAGGAACTGCTTTCTTGTTTCTTAGGAACCTTTTTGAGAGCCTTCGCTTGCTCGACCGCAGCCGCAGCAGTCTTCTGCTTCTTCATAACCTTCTCATCTTCAGAAGAAGAATCCTCCTCAGAGGAACTACTTTCTAGTTTCTTAGGAACCTTTTTGAGAGCCTTTGCTTGCTCGACCGCAGCTGCAGCACTCTTCTGCTTCTTCGTAACCTTCTCAATCACCTCTTCCGCTTCTCGCTTTCCTACACAAAACAAACACAGTCAAAATCAAACCCACCTAGATTTTCAAATTAAATTAGATGCTTACGTAAATTTTGCTATTTACTCAGTCAGTATACCAGATTGTTTCACACATGCACACCTAAATACGTCAATTGTGCAGAATGTAGATTATAATGTGATGTGTAGTAAGGTTATCAATGATAATAAATTTTTTGATTTATATACAAAGTTCTCGAACAACTGGTAAGTTAAAATTTCTAACCTTTCAGAATCTGATTAATTGAATTCGATACTTCAGAAGAAGCATGTGCTTCCTTATTAAACTGAAATTCGTTTATACTAACGGGTAAACACAAGATTCAAAATCATGTGGTATTATGGATTCATTTATACTAATGGGCAAAGACAAATTTCAAAATCTTGTTATTATAGGACTTATAGTGGTGCACATTCAATCCAAAGCCACAAACCCACAGCCTGCAAGTCTGCCATAAATAAAAATTTGGGTAGCTCCTCTCCCCCATTCCCCACATAAGCACGCTCACACAGCTCTCTCTCTCTCCAGTTTCTAGGCACCATGCCGCATCAGCAAAGGGGTGAGCAATAAAACTGAAAAACCGAACCAAACCGGAAAAAACCGGAACCGAAAAACCAAACCGATCACTTAATGGTTTGGTTTGGTTTTTTAATATTCAAAAACCGGCTGAACCGGTTTGGTTTTCGGTTACATATAATAAAACCGATATTAAAACCGAACCGAACCGGATTTTTAAAATGCCACCGTTTACTATGTGATATATATATATATATATATATATATATATATATATATATATATATATATATATATATATATATATATATATATATATATATATATATATATATATATATATATCGCTTGGGTATGTAATGCAGTTCTTGTTGTCCCTGCAAATTGAATTTTTCTTAAAATTGATACCTTTTGTTTACTCTTTCTATTAATATATTCATTAGCCAATTAATCTTCCTGAATCAGTTTTGGTCCTTGCATTTTGTTATGCTGAATCAATTGTTATATTGCCTACATGCCAATTAAAAAAGGCCCTGTCTATATTATACTTGTTGGATTTTTTTTAACATAATTATATTTGTTTTTTTACTATGCAGAAGGAGTGCTATTGGCTACCTGTTAGCTTTTTTGAAGTGTTGAAGCGGAGGAGAATTGAATGTTTTTAGTGTCCTTACGTTTTTAACAACTTATAAATTTGGAATTATTTGAGATGTTTTTAATTTTATAAGTAATTTTAGACTTAGAATGATTTATTTTTTAAGTTTCTAAGTGACTTTGGTTTCATGTCTGTTTTGTAATATGTCTTGGTCCATATGTTTAAAATGTTGAATGTGATTTCTAGTTTGCTTATGGTTAAAAATTTAAATGTAGAAAACTCAAGTCAAACCGAAATGAGACCGAACCAAACCGAAACCAAACCAAACCGAAACCGAGTAACACCGAACCGTTAATAAACCGAGCTAAACGGTTTCGAAATACCTAAAACCGAAATCTTTCGGTTCGGTTTCGGTTTCACCATAAAACCGAACCAAACCGGACTGAGCACACTCCCAGCAAGATCCACCTCTGTGTTATGATTTCAATTGATAAATGAGTAAATGGGACGGAATTAGAACGGAATTTGAGCTGAGAAGAAGAGATTTAGAAGAGAATTTAGATAAGATTGAGAGTGTGTGAGACTGTGTGAGAGAGAAATTAAAGCTGAGAGAGAATTAGCAAAATGCTAAAATCATTCTTGTTATTTCCTCACTATCACGCCATCATACATATAGCATCTGGCACATGGGAACGACAACAACCAACACAAATCACGCCACATGGTCGTTGCTCAAAACGACAGCGTTTACAATTGAAAGAAAGCGTACATTGCCTAACTTAATTAACTAAACGGCCCAGCCTTATTTTAGCAAAACGACGTCGCTGAATTCAATAAAACGACACCGCCATGACCTAATCAAACATAACGGTCACCCCCAATTATCATACGAACCCTAATCATAACATTCCCTTTCCCTTCGAACAACCCTTGTCTCAAGGGTTGAAATCTGAAAAATTAGCGGCAATCACCGGTCAGTCTTCCCAAGTAGCGTCTTCTGGAAGCGCATTTGACCATTGGATGAGTACCTGGGCAGCTGGACTATTGCCTTTCTTCACCAATTTCCGATCCAAAATGGCCACTGGTTCTACTAGAATTTGCCCATCATCACCTGCATACGGTAAAACTGGATTGGAAATGTCATGAGACCCAATTCGAGGCTTGAGCAGGGAGACATGAAATACTGAGTGGATCTTTGAAGTTGCTGGAAGGTTTAGCTTGTAGGCTACACTACCAACCTTGGCAATGACCTGGAAGAGACCATAGAATTTTGGAGCAAGCTTCATATTCGTTCTCATGGCTACAGATGTCTGCCTATATGGCTGGAGTTTAAAATACACCCAATCCCCAACCTCAAAATTCCTCTCTGTCCTGTTTCTGTCAGCCATTTGTTTCATCCTATTCTGTGCCTCCAGCAATGTCAATCTCAATCTCAAAGATTTGATCTGTTTGTCCCTTTCCAGTAAGAATTGGCTGACTGCTTCAACCTTGGTGTATTGTTCATGACTAAACAATGCTTGGGGTTGGGGGTATCCATATAGGGCCTCAAAAGGGGTCATTTGCAAGGCTGTGTGTGGTAGTTGGTATTATACCACCATTCAACTAAAGTCAACCAAGTAGACCATAGAGTGGGTTTAGAACTTGTCATAGCTCTTAGGTATTGCTCAAAACATCTGTTTAACCTCTCTGTCTCTGGCCATCAGTTTGTGGGTGATAAGCTGTGCTTAGGTTTAGAGTAGTTTCAAGGAGTGAGAAAAGGGATTGACAAAATTGGCTAAGGAAGATTTTGTTCCTGTCTGAAGTAATAGTGACTGGAATGCCATGGTACTTATAAATGTTGTCAAGAAAAGTTTTGGCCACTGTGTAAGCTGTGTATGGGTGTTTGAGAGGGACAAAGTGTGCATATTTAGTGAACCTATCCACTACAACCAGAATAGAATTCCATTGATGGGAGTTAGAGAGGCCTTCAATGAAATCCATAGAAATGTCAGACCAAGGTTGTGTAGGTACCGGTAATGGTTGTAATAGACCAGGTGGGTGAATTGATTCAGTTTTGGTTTGTTGGCATACCTGGCAGGGTGTTATCCATTTCTTGACATCAGCTTTCAGACCTAGCCAATAAAAGTACTGAAAAATCCTCCTTGTGGTGCCTTGAATGCCCGAATGCCCTCCCAAGGGGGAGTTGTGTAGCTCTTGTATCACTTTCTCCCTCAATCCACCATTCTTGCCTATGACTAATTTCCCTTGATACCTCATTAACCCATTACAAACTGAGTAATCAGGAAAATCACTTTTATTGACCAGAATTCCTTCCATGATTTTCTTTATCTCTTCATCATCTTCCATACTTGTCATCACCTCATTTACCCAACTAGGTTGAAGCACAGACACAGCTTTACACTCTATTTCCTCTGCATTCTCATGAATCCTGGACAAGGCATCAGCTGCCTTATTTTCAATTCCCTTCTTATAAGCAATGGAGTAATCATATCCCAAGAGTTTGGATATCCACTTCTGCTATAATGGACTGGTAACCTTTTAATCGAGATATTTAAGACTCTCATGATCAGTCTTGATCTGAAAATGATGACCACAAAGGTAGTGCCTCCATTTTTCTGCTGCCAAGAGAATGGCTAAGAATTCTTTCTCATAAGTTGACATACCCAGCTGCTTAGGACCCAAGGCCTTACTAATAAATGCAATTGGTCTTCCTCCTTGAATCAATACAGCTCCAATGCCATTGTAACATGCATCTGTTTCTAAAACAAACTCCTTAGTGAAATCAGGCATAGTCAAAACTGGAGCAGTGGTCATAGCTGTCTTGAGGTTATTGAAAGCTAGTTGGGCCTCCTCATCCCACTTGAATGCATTCTTCTGTAACAACCTGGTGAGGGGTTTACTAATAAGTCCATAGTGTCGAATGAACTTCCTGTAGTACCCTGTCAACCCTAGAAAACCTCTTAGACTTTTAGCACTAGGAGGTGTAGGCCAATTAACCATGCATTGCTACCCCTTGGCTATTGATTATGTGGCCCAAGTATTCCACCATTTCCTGTCCAAAAGTACATTTGCTCCTCTTTACATATAGCCGATGTTCCCTTAGCCTTTCCAAAGTCAGCTTCAAATATATGAGATGATCTTCCAATGTAGGGCTGTAGATAAGAATGTCATAAAAAAAAACAAGAGGAATTTTCTCATGTAATCTTTAAACACTGAGTTCATTAAGGACTGGAATGTTACAGGTGCATTTGTCAAGCCAAAAGGCATAACTTTGAACTCATAATGGCCTACATGTGTCCTGAATGCAGTTTTGCTAATGTCTTCTACCTTGACTCTGAATTGATGATACCCTGATCTTAAATCCAATTTTGTAAAATACTTAGAGCCATGCAATTCATCCAACAATTCATCTATCACCGGAATAGGTAACTTATCCTTGACTGTCCACTGATTAAGCTCCCTATAGTCTATGCACATCCTCCATGATCCATCCTTCTTTTTCACTAAACGAACTGGTGAAGCAAAAGGGCTGAAGCTAGGTTGTATCACTCCACTGGCCAGCAACTCTGCAATGATTTTCTCAATCTCAGCCTTTTGAAAATAAGGAAATCTGTATGGCCTTTTATTAATAGGTTGACAGTTTGGTTTGAGGGGAATAGTATGGTCATGCTCTCTGACTGGTGGAAGCCCTATTGGTTCTGCAAAGACATCAGTGAAATCATCCAATAAAACTGACACCTGAGGTAATATTTTCTCCCCTATGTCTTCAGTTGTTAGGGAATACAACTGAATTATAGCCCCACAAGGTAGTGAGTTCATCAACTCCTTTGCCCCAGTACTAGCTTGTATGAACTTGAGAGCTAGTTCATACACAACCCCTTTTAGTACTCTATGTACCCCATCCATTTTAAAATCCATTGTCATTTCATTAAAGTCAAAGGTGACAGGGCTCAATGTTTTCAACCATTGAATACCCAACACGGCATCACAACCTCCAAGTCTAATGACCTTCATTTCTACAGTGAACTCAATGCCCTGCATCTCCCATTTGAAAGCTTTACATTCCCCATTACTACTGATATGGCTACCATCAGCAACAGTGACTGGTATTTCAGCTGTAGAGTCCACAATGCATCCAAGTCTTTCAGCAGCATGAGTATCTAAAAAGTTATGGGTACTCCCACTATCCACCAAGATGGTGAATGACTTCTTTCCCACCTTGCCAACTACCTTCAAGGTTTGTAACCCCAAACAACCTGACAGGGCATGTAAGGAAATACTCATTTCTTCCTTGGCTGGTGACTCACCATTGGTGTCAACATTATGTGTTTCATCAGGGTCAAACCACACTTCTTCCTCACCCTCCTCCATTTCCAACATATATATTTGTTTGGTTTTACATTTATGTCCAAACTTAAACTCCTCATCACAGTTGTAATATAGTCCCTTCTCTCTCCTTGCTTGTATTTCTGCTTCAGTTAATCTTTTGATTGGAAAGCTGAAGTTCTGGTTTTGTGGCTCTATTTTTTGGGTAAGAGGGGTGGAATTTGGGGTATTGAATTTGGAAAAGGTAGAGTTATACTGTGGTTTAGAAAAACTGGAAGTAGGGGTGGAGTTGTTTTTGAACCCTGAAGACTTGTTCCTCCTGTTTAAGACATCCAAGTGAGACTCTTCCAACCTAGCAATACTAATGGCAAGGTTAAGGGTTTTTGGAAACTGGGACTGCACCCTGAACCTTATATCTTCTTTCAAACCTTTTATGAAGTTATTGACATAAAACTTTTCAGTCAATTCAGGTATTTCAGCTTTCATAATAGCCCTCAATTCCTCAAACCTTTCCTGGTAATCAGCTATAGTCCCAGTTTGCAAAAGTTTAGCAAAACTCACCTTCAATATTCTCATAGGGTTGAGGCCAAAATATGATGGCAACTACTTGTGTGAATTCATTCCAAGCCATGGAATCAATTTCCTCAGAATAGTTTTGGTACCAAAATTCTGCTGCTCCCTCAAAATGCATAGTAGCAAGCTCCACTCTATCATAATCAGGGACTGTTCTGTACTTAAAAAACTTATAACACTTCCTAATCCACCCTCTATGATCCATACCAGAAAATTTAGGGAAATCTAGCTTCAAATGCTTCTTATACATCTCATTAACCCCCTTATCAGTTCTAGATTCATGACCATACCTGTTATTAATCTTTTCCCCAGAGGTTTCTTCAATCAGAATTGGATCCGGTGTAGTCCCCTTATTCTTCTGGCCAGTTAGTTTCAAGTGAGCCGGAGATGCCCCAAGGATTGACCCTTCCTCCTCTTTGCCTTTGCCGCCTCCCGATCCTTGCATCGCCGCCATCATCTGACGCATTTCCTCCATGTTCTTCTCCATGGATGTGAACCTCGTATCCAATTCTGCCAAGGAATCGGTGATTTTATCCTGATTGTTCATAAGGCTTGCAACATTATTCTCGAACTCCTGGTAACTTGTCTCCACCATCTTGAATCGAGAAGGCTTTGATACCAATTGTTATGATTTCAATTGATAAATGAGTAAATGGGACGGAATTAGAACGGAATTTGAGCTGAGAAGAAGAGATTTAGAAGAGAATTTAGATAAGATTGAGAGAGTGTGTGAGACTGTGTGAGAGAGAAATTAAAGCTGAGAGAGAATTAGCAAAATGCTAAAATCATTCTTGTTATTCCTTACTATCACGCCATCATACATATAGCATCTGGCACATGGGAACGACAACAACCAACACAAATCACGCCACATGGTCGCTGCTCAAAACGACAGCGTTTACAATTGAAAGAAAGCGTACATTGCCTAACTTAATTAACTAAATGGCCCAGCCTTATTTTAGCAAAACGACGTCGCTGAATTCAATAAAACGACACCGCCATGACCTAATCAAACATAACGGTCACCCCCAATTATCATACGAACCCTAATCATAACACTCTGCCATAGAGGTAACCCTTGTACGACCCATTTTAATTTCAACCATAAATGATACACACCTCAATTCAATTCAACCTCTTTCGAATAACTACGGAATATCTTTTTTCAGTTCTTTCTAATTGAAAAAAAAAATGATTTCTGAAGAAGAAAATTCTACTGTCTAATCCTCTTAAAACCCACTTCACCGTTTCCCATACCAACAACTTACCCATCCATAAAAACGACAAAAAAACTCAAATTCAAATTCTAACCTTTCTTCAGAGCTTTGGCGGGTTGAGCTACAGCAGCAGGAACAACATCAACCTGGAAACAACATCAAAATTATAACTCTATTGAAACGAAAAAGACGAAGAAATAACAAGTTCAATTCGAAAGATGAGTACCTTGGTGGCGGATTTCTTGGCTGATTTACCCATTTGGAAGAAGGTGGTTGATTGAAGTGCAGAAGGGTTTTTCGAGGCTACAAAACCCTAATCTTGAGGAGTGAGGACTGTCGTTTTATACACGAGCGAGTGCGAACGGCAAGCGTGTTTGCATTTGTGTTTGGGGTAAAATATAGCACTAGTCCCTGTACTTTGCTTACCGCTTACTTAAATGGTCCCTCAATTTCACTTTTATTAGTCGTTTGTTATGTTTTTTATTTTTTGGACGGTTTTGGTCAGGGGTGTAAGTGGTTCGGTTCAAATCGCGGTTTGAGATCGAACCGAATTAAATTATGCGGTTTGGTTTGGTTTTCAAGTATGAATGGTTCGGTTCGATCTCAAATATTTACAAACCACATGGTTCGATTTGGTTTGTGATCTGACCCTCCCAAACCAAACTAAATCGAACCAAACCAAACCAACCGCGGTTTGAGACCGCGAGAACGAATCGCCAAACCGAACCGCGAGACCAAACCGCCAAACCGAACCACATTACATGAACTAATCCTAACCCTTGTTTTGTATCTTATTTAATATTTTTATATCTTTATTAAAATTTACATAAATTATTCATAACCTCCATTTTGTATTTTATTTAATATTAATTTCATCATTTGTTATCTTCATTACGACACATAAATAACCAAGTTCTCTCCACGATCGCCATTGTAAAGTTTTTTCTTCCTTCGACCTCTCTCTTCCTCTAGTCTCTTAAATACTCGCATTTTTCGCTCTTCCTTCTTGATCACGAAAAATTTAAACAATATGAAAATGAGTTCCGGTCTGAATCGTGGTTTGAACCGTAGTCTAAATAATGGTCTGAACTACGGTCTGGACCGCGGTCTGAACCGCATAATTGAACCGCAGTTTGAACCAAACCGAACCAAACCATAGCGGTTTGGTTCGGTTTGAATTTTTTCATGGTTCGGTTCGGTTTGGAATTTTTCCAAACCGATGACTAGTGGTTTGGTCTGTAAATTCCCTCAAACCGAACCATTTACACCCCTAGTTTTGGCTCAATATTAAAGTGTTTGTTTTGGGCTTTTGACACTAAGCTCTTGGGCGACTCAAATTCCAAATAAGAACAGTGAATTTTCAATATTTCAAATAGAACCTTCGTTCTTTTATGCCTTACGTATAAGACTAGTTTGTCTTTTATATCAAAGGTATAAAAATTATTTTTTCACTTTTTTTCTCAATTTTTAAGTAAATAAATAAAAAAAACTCTGATATTTTATTGAAACTGACTCTTATACGTTAAGTATAAGACTAAATAAAAACTTATACAAAAGATATAACAGTTATTTTTTCACTTTTTCTCATTTTTTAAGAGAATAAATAGAATTGTTTAAACTATAAGACTAAAATTAGTCTTATATATAAAATATAAGACCTAGTTTATTAAAAAAAAAATAAGAGCATCTGCTTCTCTACAAGAAATCAACAAAATCACTAAGGCTTAAGCATCTCTATGTCTGAAGTTACAATAGCAAAATGGAAGAGTATAACCTAAAAATAAATAAAGCCAAAAAAATCACAAAACCATCACATTTTGAGCGACCTATCACACGAAAATCAATATCCAAAACAAATATCCCAACCTAATTTTCTCAAGTGCCACGAAATTGCATAGAAATCACTTAAAATCAACAAGATGACACCAGATCTGATTCCGAGTTGGATTGGCAATGTTGGTGTAAATCTATTTGGTGATGGATTTGGCGTACTCTTTTCAACTGTATTATCACACATCTGATCAGGGCTGAAGCAGTTACGATGGAGACATGAGTCTGGATAAGAAGAAGGAGCCAAATAAGCGAACCAGGGAATTTCGGTCGGAGAGGTTTGAGACGAGGTCGGAGAACACGATGGAGCCGGAGAGAGAAGATGAAGGTAGAAGTCAACGGAGGAGTGTGTGACGACTTGGAGAGAGAGAGAGAGAGATTTGATAAAATGAGGTTGAGAGGTTTATTTGAAATATTGATCTGGATACACCCTTAATATGGGATATGTACCATTCTGTGTCCTTATGTGTCTTATAGGTTTGGAGAGGAGAAGAGGGTTTTTCAAAATTAATCCTATTTTAGGTTTAAAAACAAATAAGATGCTAAAGTTTAGGGTTCGTTCTTAAATCAGGGTTCTATATTTTATTACACTTGTCAAAATAGCAGGTCGAGTCGGGTACGGGTCAGGTAATGGTGAGTCGGCAGGTTGAGGCGGGTAAAAATCGTTACAACTCAATTAACTTGGGGGTTGAATGTGTGTGTAATTAACGAGTCGGGTAAGTGAAATTTTATTTTCATGGGATATTACTTTTATGTTTTCAGCACATTTTGATCGCGGATAAATGGATCGGGTACGGGTCGACCCGTGACCTTAAACAGGTTAAGTGGGTCGACTCGTTAGGACCCGGCGAGACGAGTCGAATCGGGTAATTAACGAGCCGAGTGGATAAATGGATAACGAGGCATAATTGACGGGCCTAATTTTTTTTTTTTTTGATAATATTGTTGGTGTTATGCCCTAGGCCTATGATTGATAGACTTATGTGTTGACATTATTTATTATTATATGAGATGTTTATTATTTGATTATTATATGTTTTGTATATTTGTTTATAATAATCACTGTCCCTAATTATTAAGAGAATAGATTAGTATAATTGTCAATGGATAATCATGTGATGATTATATGCATAAGAGATGCACATTGAAATTATGGGTACTTGTTAGAGAACAAGTGACTGGACATGACCCGCATGAGATTTATGTAATGGTCAAATGTCATACTTAAATCTCATACGGTTACTTCATTTATTTCCTAGACCTGAGACTATCATAACCTTACATATGATGAAAGCCATGTTTGATTTTAGTCAAACGATATCTTAACACGATATCTATAAAGGCTATCATTGGCATGATCGGATTCATGATGGGAAGGATGATAAGTCAAGAAGGAGTTTGTCCCTCGGAAGAGAGATGTTATGCTTGGGCCCCTCGATGAGTGATAATGATGAAAGTGTATGGTCGTACCCCAATATGATTGGAATTATCATTATACTCAAGAATCGAGAAAGCATTGAACAATAACAAGTTGACAAGGACCATGACTTGTGTTCAATATAACATCGTGAGACAAAAGGGATAAATGGAAGTACATCGTTGGAAACGTGAACTCTTACGTTGCATTATTTGGGTAGACATAATGGCTTGCTAGAGTCCGCTTATGTCTTATGAGGTTCGATATGATTGAACTCATTGCCAACATAATGTAATCCTATTGGGTCACACACAACTAGAATGAATTGGTTAAACCTGAGGAAGAATGATTGAGAGGCTCAGAAACTGGCTACTTATGTCACGCGACATATCAAGCCAATGGCTTGATATACCGCGCGACATAATAGGCCAATACGCGTGTTGATGCACTGTCTCTCCTAATTTGATTAGAAGAGGTATTTACACTATTTGTAGTATAAATACAAGGGCTCTGTCAGACCTAAAAGTCTAGCCGAAATTTTAAAGCAAAATTCACAATCAAATTCTCTCAATATTCTTCAAGGTTTAGATCTAGCAATCGACAAGAAATTGTTCTTGGATTCATTCGAAGGTGTGGATACCAAAAGAGGGTCTTCGCTCGTTCATCGATCAAGACCTAGAGTTCAAGCAAGTTGAAGAACGAAGTTTGTGATTCAATATCACATAATCAAATCGTTCGATAGCTCAAGACCGGAAAGCGTTTCAAGGTTGGTTTAATTCTATTTCATTGATATTCAAATTAATTGTATAGAACGGATCCTAGGGCTTCTTGGGTTTTATGTTTTTAATGCTTAATTCCGCCGCGCATGGACCCGTAAAACCCAACAAAGGGTATCGAGCCCCGTTCGTATGATTAAGTTTGAATTAACATGCTAGGTTTAAGATATAAATTGTTTATATGCTTATTGCATGTTTTGTATGTGATAGAATTTTAATTGTTTATGTGAAACAATGTGAAAATCGTTTCAATTTATGCCGAATTAAATCAGAAAAAGGCTGTTTTATGTGATTTAATTGGCCGTAATCCGTATTGGTTCGAACTGAAATCTCGTAATTCGGCCGCCTATGTCGTGCGACATATCGAGCCATGTGGAATTAAAGTTAACCGGCTCGTTACGTCGCGCGACATATTAAGCCTCGGCCGATGTTGTCACGCGACATAACAAGCCAAAACCAAGTAATCGCTTGTTCAAATTTTCTGCTATTCTATGATTGTGTTTACAATCTGATATGTTAATATGAAAAATCTGGATGTTATAAAATTGAGTTTATAAGTCCATGATAGATTGATTCATTGTTTATGCATGCTTAATTAATTTAAATGTGTTTTATTAATTGTTGCGATGCATGAATTATTTGTTCTTAATTGTTAAGAATTATTAAATTAGATGTTTAGTTGAAACATGATATTTAGTTTCCTAATATGTTTAGATTTAGACATTGTAAATTTTGGATCTTATGATTGTTTATGGAAACAAGTCATAAATACGCGAAATTTAAAAGGAAACTGATTGTTTATAAAAGGTAAGGATTATGTTGCCTAATCGTAGTTGATTTCTAATTATGCATGTCTAGGAGAGTTCCGTCTAAGGAAGAGTTGGTACTTAAGAAGTCCTTGCGGCTCACCTATCTTCCTGGGAACTTACCCGGTGCATGATTTTGACTATCTTTCCGATGTGCTTATAATCTACCTTTTAAAGAACCTTCATTTAACTTTTTAAGTTCTTTATGCCAATTCATGATTAAAAACACTTGAGACCATTCGGATAGTTTTGGGTGGGCTTGCCATAGCAAGGTGCTTTGATTCTATTCGAATGCGAGCAAGATGAGGAAATGGTGGTTCCTATACGTTTTAAAGTGAATGAACTTAATTGGGTTATCAAAATGGTTTTGGACCCAAGGCATAAGATGAGATTAAAATATGCCTAGACATATGATGTCTTGAATTGATCTCATAAAAGATCTAAGAGTCATATATGTGATATGATTGATGTTTTCTACCTAATTAATTTAATTTTGAGCGGTTTGCCATAGCAAACTTGAAATTGAATTAAAGTTGGATCTTAGCCCATTAAATGTATATTATGCTTATTTGCATTTGAAGGTGTATAATTTAGTGGGAGCATTTATTTAAATGCACTATACTTCTCATATGATATGTTTACTTATATGTGTTCATATTTTATGTATATCTTTTTGTAGAATAAATGGCATCAAACAATAATCACTTTTCACTGCGATCCGTCCTTGAGAAGGAAAAGTTGGAAGAGAATGGTACAAACTCTATGGATTGGATACGTAGTTTGAGAATTGTTCTCAAACAAGAGGAGAAACCGTACGTTCTCACCGAACCTATTCCACCCGAACCTCGCCGCCAATGCCGCTAGTGGCAATAAGGGAACAATATCTCAAGCACAAGCGTGACTCTACGTATGTTAGTTGTCTTATGCTCTCCGCCATGTGCAAGAGTCTTCAGAAGAATCTTGAGCACTGGGGACAATCGACTTAAACAATCGGCTGATGGAAATGTTCCAAATTCAAGCTAGGCAAGAAAGGTACAACACAGTTGCATCCTTGACCTCATGCAAGATGAGTGAAGGACAAGCTGTTGGTCCCCATGCTCTCAAGTTAAAGGGCCACATTGAGCATCTTGAAAGGCTCGGTTTTCCAATTAGCCAAGAGTTGGCTACCGACATAATACTGAATTCATTACCTAAAAGTTTTAGTCATTTTATAATGCACTATAACATGGGTGGAATGAATAGAAACCTTTCCGAGTTAGTTCAAATGTTGACTACTGCGGAAACCAGTATTGTCGAGAAGAAGACCGATCAAGTGCTAATGGTTAACAAGGGGAAAGGGTTCAAGGGTAAAGGAAAAGCAAAGGTTGCTAATCCTAAGGCAAAGGTTGCTAATCCTAAGGCAAAGGTTGCCAAGCCCAAAGAGGCCTCCAAGCCTAAAGAGGCTAAGCCTAAGTCCCAAGAGGACGCAATCTGCTTCCATTGCAATGAGATTGGACATTGGAGGAGAAATTGCGCAAAATACAAGGAAGCACTGAAGAAGAGCAAAGGAGTTGCTTCAACTTCAGGTATCTTTGTTATAGATATATTCCTATCTACTTCTAGTTCTTGGGTATTGGATACCGGATGTGGAACTCACATTTGTTTAAATGTGCAGTGGTCTAAAGAACAAGGATGCTTAAGGAAGGTGAAGTGGACCTACGTGTGGGGAATGGAGCAAGAGTTGCTGCATTAGCCGTAGGAACTTATGAAGTAACTTTACCTAGTGGACTAATACTTGTTTTGAACAATTGTTATTACGTTCCAGCTTTAAGTAGGAATATTATTTCGATTTCATGTTTGGATAATGAAGGTTTTAATTTTCTTATATGTGATAAGAAATTTTCTATTTACAAGAGTGATATGCATTATTGTACTGCTATTTCATTCAATGGCCTTTATATTCTTGATGTTGAAAATCGCGATAATGATGTCTATAACATTAACAAGAAATCTAAACCCAATGATGTAAACCACACTTACTTATGGCATTGTCGTCTTGGCCATATAAACGAGAAACGCATTTCTAAACTCCACAAAGATGGATTTTTGGACTCACATGATTATGAATCATATGAGACATGCGAATCTTGTTTACTTGGCAAGATGACCAAGGACCCATTTACCAAAACCGGTGAAAGGGCGGGCGACTTATTAGGACTCATACATACCGATGTATGTGGGCCTACGAGTAGCGATGCTAGGGGAGGATTTCGGTACTTCATAACATTCACCGATGATTATAGTAGATTTGGATATGTTTATCTAATGAAACATAAGAGTGAATCGTTTGAGATATTTCGAATATTTCAAAATGAGGTGCAAAATCAACTTGGCAAAACTATTAAGGTACTTCGATCCGATCGAGGTGGTGAATATTTGAGCCAAGAATTTGACAAATCATCTTAAGAGTTGTGGAATCGTTTCAACTCTTCTCCACCCTAACACCACAATGGAATGGTGTGGCTCGAAAGGAGGAATATAACTTTGTTGGACATGGTTCGCTCTATGATGAGTCAAGTTGAGCTTCCTTTATCCTTTTGGGGACATGCACTAGAAACCGCCGCTTTCACTATAAACAGAGTTCCTATCAAATCGGTTCAAAAGACCCCATATGAGATGTGGCATGGAAGAAAACCTAGTTTGTCTTTCATGAAGATTTGGGGTTGTGATGCATATGTCAAGAAGTTAACTTCCGACAAGCTAGCACCTAAATCCGATAAATGTGTTTTTGTGGGATATCCTAAGGAAACCAAAGGATACTATTTCTACAACCGAAACGAGAACAAAGTGTTTGTTGCTCGAAATGGTACTTTCTTAGAAAAGGAGTTTCTTCGCAAAGGAACCAAGTGGGAGTAAAATAGATCTCGAAGAAGTTCGAGAACCCGAAAACAACATTGAACCAATGGTAGAAACCGAACCAAGTTCACAAACCGTTGGAACCGGTTCAAGATGCACAAGTTCCTCGCCGAAGTGGTAGATCACGATCCGAACCCGAGAGATATGGATTTCTTGTTACGGAAAGTGATGAAGTGGAGTTAATCGAAAATGATGAACCCACTTGCTATCAAGAAGCGATGTCCGCTCCGGATTCGGAAAAATGGCAAGAAGCCATGAAGTCCGAATTACAATCCATGGCTGATAATCAAGTTTGGAACTTGATTGATCCACCCGAAGGTGTAAAAACCATAGGGTGCAAATGGGTTTTCAAGAAGAAGACCGACATGGATGGGAAGGTGCACACCTATAAGGCTAGGCTAGTAGCTAAGGGATATAGGCAGATTCATGGCATAGACTATGATGAAACCTTTTCGCCTGTAGCTATGCTTAAGTCTATTAGAATTTTACTTGCCATAGCCGCATATTATGACTATGAGATATGGCAAATGGATGTCAAAACAGCTTTCCTTAATGGGAAGTTACTTGAGGATGTATACATGATACAACCTGAAGGTTTTGTCAGTCCAGAAAATTCTAACAAGGTGTGCAAGTTGCAGAAATCCATTTATGGATTGAAGCAAGCTTCAAGGAGTTGGAATCTACGTTTTGATGAAGCAATCAAGGAATTTGGCTTTATCAAGAACGAAGATGAACCTTGTGTATACAAGAAAATTAGTGGGAGCGTAGCACTATTTTTAGTGTTGTATGTCGACGATATCTTACTCATTGGAAATGACATTCCTGCACTAGAGACTGTCAAGTCTTGGTTGGGAAAGTGCTTTTCAATGAAAGATATGGGCGATGCCGCATATATCCTTGGTATCAAGATCTATAGAGATAGATCCAAGAGGATGATTGGTTTAAGTCAAAGTACTTACATTGACAAAGTCCTTAGAAGATTCCAAATGGAAAATTCTAAAAGAGGGAATTTGCCAATGTTACATGGTATATCTCTTAGCAAGAATCAATGTCCAAAGACTAATGATGAGCGAATGAGAATGAATGGTATTCCATATGCTTCGGCAATTGGGTCTATCATTTATGCTATGTTATGTACTAGACCCGATGTCTCGTGTGCTCTAAGCATGACGAGTAGGTACCAATCCGATCCCGGTGAACCACATTGGATAGCAGCCAAGAATATCCTTAAGTACTTACGAAGAACTAAGGATGTATTCTTGGTCTTTGGAGGAATGGAAGAAGATCTTGTAGTGAAAGGCTACACAGATGCTAGCTTCCAAACCGACAAAGATGATTTTAGATCGCACTGGATTTTTGTTTATGCTTAATGGAGGCACCGTGAGTTGGAAAAGTTCCAAGCAAAGTACCGTCGCTGATTCTACAACCGAAGCCGAGTACATAGCGGCATCCGATGCAGCCTAAGGAAGCAGCTTTGGATCAAGAAGTTCATTAGTGATTTGGAAGTCGTTCCAAGCATCAGTAGATCCTATTGAACTTTACTCGTGATAACAATGGTGCCATTGCACAAGCAAAGGAACCAAGATCACACCAGAGATCCAAACACATACTTCGACGTTTCCACATTATCCGTGAGATATGTGAAAGGGAAGACGTTAAGATATGCAGAGTAGACATCGATGACAACGTGGCGGACCCACTAACTAAGGCTCTCTCACAAGCTAAACATGATGGTCATGTTAGGTCCACGGGTATTCGATACATGGTAGATTGGGCCTAGCGCAAGTGGGAGACTGTTGGTGTTATGCCCTAGGCCTATGATTGATAGACTTATGTGTTGACATTATTTATTATTATATGAGATGTTTATTATTTGATTATTATATGTTTTGTATATTTGTTTATAATAATCACCGTCCCTAATTATTAAGAGAATAGATTAGTATAATTGTCAATGGATAATCATGTGATGATTATATGCATAAGAGATGCACATTGAAATTATGGGTACTTGTTAGAGAACAAGTGATCGGACATGACCCGCATGAGATTTATGTAATGGTCAAATGTCATACTTAAATCTCATACGGTTACTTCATTTATTTCCTAGACTCCGAGACTATCATAACCTTACATATGATGAAAGCCATGTTTGATTTTAGTCAAACGATATCTTAACACGATATCTATAAAGGCTATCATTGGCATGATCGGATTCATGATGGGAAGGATGATAAGTCAAGAAGGAGTTTGTCCCTCTAAGAGAGATGTTATGCTTGGGCCCCTCGATGAGTGATAATGATGAAAGTGTATGGCCGTACCCCAATATGATTGGAATTATCATTATACTCAAGAATCGAGAAAGCATTGAACAATAACAAGTTGACAAGGACCATGACTTGTGTTCAATATAACATCGTGAGACAAAAGGGATAAATGGAAGTACATCGTTGGAAACGTGAACTCTTACGTTGCATTATTTGGGTAGACATAATGGCTTGCTAGAGTCCGCTTATGTCTTATGAGGTTCGATATGATTGAACTCATTGCCAACATAATGTAATCCTATTGGGTCACACACAACTAGAATGAATTGGTTAAACCTGAGGAAGAATGATTGAGAGGCTCGAAACGTTACTTATGTCACGCGACATATCAAGCCAATGGCTTGATATACCGCGCGACATAATAGGCCAATACGCGTGTTGACAGCCTGTCTCTCCTAATTTGATTAGAAGAGGTATTTACACTATTTGTAGTATAAATACAAGGGCTCTGTCAGACCTAAAAGCCTAGCCGAAATTTTAAAGCAAAATTCACAATCAAATTCTCTCAATATTCTTCAAGGTTTAGATCTAGCAATCGACAAGAAATTGTTCTTGGATTCATTCGAAGGTGTGGATACCAAAAGAGGGTCTTCGCTCGTTCATCGATCAAGACCTAGAGTTCAAGCAAGTTGAAGAACGAAGTTTGTGATTCAATATCACATAATCAAATCGTTCGATAGCTCAAGACCGGAAAGCGTTTCAAGGTTGGTTTAATTCTATTTCATTGATATTCAAATTATTTGTATAGAACGGATCCTAGGGCTTCTTGGGTTTTATGTTTTTAATGCTTAATTCCGCTGCGCATGGACCCGTAAAACCCAACAAATATAGGGTCTAAAATTACAAAATATTAGGAATTTCGAGTTTTTGAATGAAAATGGTAGAAAGCTCAGGTAAACATAACCCCGAAAAAATGATATTCTTTTCATTCTACGCCTTGACAAAATCTTAAATTTTGATCGTAATTTCAAATTTTTTTATATAAGGGTAACTCCAATAATGAGTATCGAATGTAAATTTTGATATTTATATGGAGGCACTAGCATCTCAAACAATAAAAATAGAAAATATCAATATTTGGTATGATACTAATGAATGAAGGTAGCAAATCCTGCTTAGTACCTTTTGGAGAAAAAAAAACTTGTACAAGTTATTCTGTTGCAATTTAAACCTTAAACATAAATAAATTACGTAAAAAAAAACTTCTACATATCTTTTTGTTTTAATTTAAACCCTTTTCCAATTAGCTAGTTAAAAATAGTTTAGAAAAATGCACTTTTAGCCCTTATAATTTATCTAATTTATAGTGTTCCTCTAAATATTAATTTTTTTAGCATTTTTTAATCTTTGACCAAATAAAAAATAATATACTCCCTCCGTCCCTGAAAGATTGTCCCATTTATCATTTTGACTTGTCCCAAAAAGTATGTTCCATTTCTAAACTTAGGCATGAATGTTAGTGCAAATCTACTAAGGTACAAGAAGGTGAAGCTCTTCTTTAATAATTGCAAAATGTACAACAGGACAATCTTTTAGGGACGGAGGGAGTATTATTCACATGAATACTTAAATTACTCGTGTGTTAATCTTAACATCAAATTCTAACATGGATTACACATTTTATTTCAGCTAACATACTATATACTCCCTCCGTCCCACCTCACTTGACACCCAAGAGGTGGGCACAAGAACTAAGAAAAAAAATAAAATAAAAAAAATGTGGTAGAAAATGAAGAGAGACAATGAGTGGAATAAATAGTAGTGTTGGTTGAATAAATTGAGTGGTGAAAAATGAAGAGAGAGAATGAGTGGTGGGGTCCATCTAATATAAAAATATAAAAAGTAGGCTATTTTTGGGAGGTGTCAAGTGAGTTGGGACGACCCAAAATGAAAATAAGTGTCAAATGAGTTGGGACGGAGGGAGTATTCGTTCGAAAATGATATTCCCAATTTTTATGTCATTATTACATATGACTTTTGCGTAATTATTTATAAAATGTAAAACTTGTTATTGACAGTATTGTTGATGGTTTATCAATTAAAAGATTTAGATTTACATTAGTATATTTAAATCAACCTATAATTATTGCTCAAAGTTCATTCGTAATAATTACAAAAAAGTAGAAAAATTATTTTGGGAGGAAAGGTGTATATTAAAAAAAAAAAAACTACTCACTTTGTCCTATTATAATTCCAATTTTAGTGGTTAATTATGCCGGTAAACTTTTAGAACTTGTATTTGATATAACTTTAAAATAGTATTTATAAAAACTTTCATAATTTCATTAGGATAAATACTTTTAGCTACAATTTTGTCAAAGTCTAATAATCATATTAACCACTAAAAAAAGTGTGACGATCATTTCACCCTTCGTCCCACTACAAACTACACACTTTTTGTGTTTAGGGTGTCCCACTATAAATTACACATTTTCTAAAATGGAAATATTGTATCATGATTATATTAATGGGACACGTATATCATACTCATAACAACAATTCAATTTCTATTTTCTACCCCACTTTTTCGCTTATACCTCACTTTTTATACTTACAACACCTATTCCACTAACATTTTTCTTAATTTTCGTGTAAATAATAAGTGTAATTTTTATAGTGCAATAGAGAGAGTATTTATTTATACTTACTTATATCACTATAAAGTGGTTGTAAGAAGGTCCAACCAAGTAAAAATATTGTTCTTAAAAAATTGACAATGAATTATTTAATAAGATGGAGGAAAGATGTTGTTGGGTATTCTTATTATAAACTCCTTCTAATACTTGATTTGATTAATATTATCACCTATTTTATTTTACATGGACTTTAGAATCATATGAATGAAGTTTTATAATTCAAAGTTTTAGTTAAGTCCATTTTTATAAAATAGTAGGGCTTTAAAAGAATAGAATTTCTAATTATTTTGGCTCAATAAGGATTGAAAACCTGAACCATGCGGTCGACCACGCGGCTGACCGCACAGCTCAAGACAAGCCTCACCTTTTTAACAACTCCATGCGGTCGGCCGCAATGCTATGGTTGACTGTATCTTACTCGAGTCCTTAGCCAAATTGAAGATTGAATATTAGATATTGGTATAACTAACTCTGACCACAACTAAGAGTTAACACAAATAATTATACTGTTTGCAGAGTTCACTTAAAGAATTTCAAAAAAGGTGACAGTTTTTGTCATTCGTACAAATGACACACCACCTTTTCAATAACTTTGTAACATGAAGACATAAAAGAAACGTGCTCTAGTCAGACATCAACATCATATTGTCTTTAATACTTATTCAATAAGGATTTTCAAAGGCTACTTTATTACCAATGCTATAAATAGGCCTTGTGTTTGAGCCATGAAGACAGGTATATTGTTGTTGAAATTCTCAAGAAGTGTTGAATCTCATACTCAGATTTTCAAAATCATTTGAATATTCAAACACTTCATATTCAAGCCTTCAAGAAATATTACTTACCCAGAAATTTCTCAAGCCTTGTAACCACAACAAGATTTATCAAGCTCTAATACTTTTATTATAAAGAGCTCTTGAATCTTGATCACACACACACACCCCTTAAAATCAATCTTGATTGCATTACTTGGGATACACTGGTTATAGTTTAGGATTACCTTCATAGAAAAGATAGTTAGATTTGATATTGATTCTCAACTTTGTAATCATTGTAACAACAACTCAAATATCTAAATATACTATCTCCCTTAGAAAATCCAAGACTAACCATCTTGATAGAGGACGTATATCATTTACGATTGAATTTCTCCAAATACCTTGTCTAACACTTTCTGCACTTTACTTTGTTTGTTCTTAAGTTTTATTATTGCTTCTTGTGTTTGATCTTCATTGATAGCCAGCCACATTGTGAATTGTGTTTATGGTAGAAATTTGTCTTATCATATTTTTCAACCTTGCGGTCGACCACACTTTCCCATTTGCGGTCGACCACACTCACTTTCACTACTATACTTTTATATTTAGAAACTTCCGTTTTACATTTTACTATCTTAATAGTTGATTTTAACTTGACCACACTTTCAGCTTAGAAAGCAAAGGTTGATTTTGTTAAAAGGGCTAGAAAATTTTATACAACTATTCACCCCCATCTAGCTATTTTTCATACCCTTATTGCACCTTTAGTACCATCAAGTGATAATAGAGCAAACACCTTTATAAAACTATTCTTTGTTTTTCAAGCTTAACAGCTTGGGTGTCAATTCGTCATGGCAACTTAAAAAGCTATGGCAATGATTAACTATTCGCACATTCCTATGTTGGATGAAGATCACTTCGGTATCTGGAAAGCTCGCATGCTGATTCATTTGGAGTCTATTGATGAGAAGTTGGTTGACTGCATAACCAATGGACCTTTTGTACCAACGAAGACCAATCCAGATGCAACTACCAATACTAAAATTCCTGAAGTTAAAAAGCTTAAATCAGAATGGACTGACGAAGAAAGAAGATATGTTGCATTAGACACCAAAGCCAGACACATCATTTTCGTAACCCTAACAGTATCCACCTATCAGAAGGTCATCAAATGCACGACCGCAAAGCAAATGGGGGATGCTAGTGAAAGCTATCTCGAATGTGATGATCTGTGCAAGGATAACAAGAAGTTTGAAGTGGAAAGAAGATATAGCAGCTTTACAAGACGGCCAAATGAAACTCTACGTCAAACCTACAACCTCTTTGTTAAGGTAGTAAATGATTGATTATCTCTTGGTGAAGTGTTAACTGATAAATAAATTAACATGACATTCCTTGCTGCTCTAGGATTCAAATTGATGCACGAAGCAACTTCCCTCGAAAACTCAAAAGATTTGAATACTTGGACTCTCAGTAACCTGTATGCAAATCTTAAAGTCTATGAACTAAAGTTAGAACATATTGACGAGGTTGAAGGAAAAGGAAAATCACTTTCAATGTCTGTTGTTGACCATGTGTAGAAACCCTCTAAGCCTACCTCAGATTCTAGTATTTCAACTTCTTCTCTCATCGATATAGATGATGAGGATTTTGCTATGTTTATAAAAAGTTTTCAAAAATTCCGTAAAAAATTCAAAATCGTTTTCAAAAGGTAAACCTCCAGCAACATATTATAGGGTGAGTGACCCAAAGAAAAAGAGTGACCTTATATGCTACAATTGTAGAAAGTCCGATCATTTTGCTTATGTGTGTACTCAATCTAAATATGAATATTTGAAAAAGAAAACTTCTCCTTCGAAATTTTCTCGACGAAAGTGGATGGTTGCTGAAGAAGAAGAGAATTCAAAAGAACTTGATACTTGTATCGAAATAGATTCTGATGAAGATAGCGATAAGAATACCAAAGAGGTAAATCTCTGCCTTGTTGATAAGGACGCTTCTAGTGATTCAGAAGATGAAGTTTCTGTTCAGTCGCCCAAAAAGAAGAATGAGGTAGTTTCTAAGAAAACCAAGGTTGTGGCTAGTAGTGGGGACTATAGCAATTTTGAACTCACTCCGAGCTACAAAATTGGTATTTTCTCCTTTTCTCTCCCCATCTTTCCACCGAAAAATGAAACACCTTCAAAAGTTGTGTCTACCCCATGTGTTTAAAAAAGGGTCAATAAGATTTCTCCCATGGAACAATAAGAGATGTTCAAAAAGGCTGAAGTGGTGATTCAAAGGTTTGAAAATGTTAATAAAGCTCTATCACTATCAACTGATGAGATTTCTCAGCTCAAGGCGGAGAAAAATGTGCTAAGGTCTGAAATCAAATTGTTGAAAGACCAAGTCAAAAGTATGACTCCTATTGTTGAATTAAACATCACTCTTGAAACTAAAGTTGTCGCACTCATAATTAGAAACGATGACTTGGTTGCTCAAAACACCAATCTCCAAAAGGTGATTGATGAGTGGACCAAATCTCGTGTCACTATGGATCAAATAATCGAATCCCAAAAGTCTAGTGGAGATAAAGAAGGCTTGGGATTTCAAACTGGTGTCAATTTTAAGTGTGCCTCTTGTTGTTGAGTGGATCGAATCTCGTGTCACTATAGATCAAATAGTAGAATCCCAAAAGTCTAGTGGAGCAAAGAAGACTTGGGATTCCAAATTGGCGTCAATTTTAAGTGTGCCTCTTATTGTGAAAAGAGTGATTTTTTTTTTAATCAAACTCATAAAAATCCTAAGGTGAAGCAATCTAATTCAAAGGGTAAAGGACAGGAACCAAAGGCTAAACTTAACTTTCATTATTTATACCCCAATAATCAAACTAGAAATAATTACAAGATGAAAGGAAAGGAAAAAGAGGAAAAAGGTTGTGATGTAAAACATCATGTGGTCGACCACCACACCTCCGACCAGAAATCAAGCTTCCACAAGCAATGCAAGTACTCATAGGAAATTTGTGGTCAACCACAAAAAGACAATTTTTGTCAAATCCATAACCTCTGGCCCAACTAATGTTCTGAAACATAAGACTAGTAAAGAGTTTATCAAAACTCAGTTTGGTAGTGGCTTTAATCATTATTTTGTGTGTGATGATTATGGTCACTTGGTTGCAGAATGCCTTTTGAGGTTCACACCTAATGCTCAAAGACATAATCCTCCTTCGGTCAAACATGTGTGGGTCATCAAAAGGTGCTAACCGCAGAACTCAAAAAAATAAAGGGGACCTCGTGCTTAAATGTTTATCTTGCAGGTCATCTGCTTCATGACTGGAACTTCCAAGGCAAATTTAAATGAATGGTATCTTGATAGTGGTTGCTCAAGACACATGACAGGATATATCACCTTGCTGGAAGATGTCCGTGAAGAAAGTGGTCCATCGGTAACTTTTGGGGATAACAACAAAGGAAAGACAATTGGATATGGAGTCATTCGAAAAGGAAATATCACAATAAAAGAAGTTTCTCTAGTCAAAGGACTCAAGCACAACCTTCTCTCCATATCTCAATTTTGTGACAAAGGATTGCATTGCACTTCAATTCAACGAACTGCTTCATTAAAGATGACACATCCGGAGTCACTTTGCTCAAAGGGATTCATAAGAGTAATGTTTATATTGTTGACTTTAATTCTGCTTGCAACATTACTAATCTCTGTTTTGTAGCAAAAAGTGTGAGTGAAAATAGTTGGCTGTGGCATAAAAAACTTAGTCACCTGAACTTCAAGTATCTATCAAAGATTGGAAGAGAAAGTCTAGTTCGTGGTCTACCCAAAGTAGCTGATCACCACGAAAAGAAGTGCACCGCATGTCAACTTGACAAACAACCCAAGGCATCTTTCTCCAGCAAAACCATGCCTTCAACTTCAAGATGTTTGCAACTACTTCACATTGATATGTTTGGACCTGTCACCATCGCAAGCATTGGAGGAAATAGATATACTTTAGTTGTGTTGGATGATTACTCAAGATATATGTGGGTTGAGATGATAACCTCCAAAGATGATTGCTATAACATCTTAACCTCCCTCTTTAGACAGCTCCAAACTAAAAAAAAAAGATGACATCATTAGTATTAGATCAGATCATGGAACTGAATTCAATAACAACGGTGTTGCTCAATACTGTGATGACCATGGAATTGACCATAACTTCTCTTCTGCTAGAGTTCCACAACAAAATGGGGTTGTGGAAAGAAAGAATAGAATGTTGATTGATGCTGGAATGACAATGCTCACCGAAGCCAATCTAGCACAATATTTTTGGGCTAAAGCAACTAACACAGCGTGCTTTACTCAAAATCGATCCCTCATCAACAAGATCTACAATTAAACTCCATATGAACTTTAGAGAGGAAGACCCCCAACATTGCTTTCTTCAAGATTTTTGGATACAAATGCCTTATTTTATACAATGGAATAGAGCATCGAGGTAAATTCGCTTCTAAAGCTGATGAAGGTATTTTTGTTGGGTATGTCAAACATTATAAAGCTTTTCGTGTTTTCAATAAAAATAGTTTAAAGATAGTTTAATTTTTCCATGTTACTTTTGATAAACATTCTCTCCTTGAGCCACATTTGACTCCTAATGCTGCCGATGATTTTGTTGGCCAAGATAGCCTTGATGCATAAGATGAAATAGCCAAGGAAGGCTCCAACCGTGAGGCTAACCACACTAAGCCAGAAGTGATGGCCAAATCTTCAACTCATCCTCATAGTCTATTGGGTATGCATACTTTAACCCTTCTAGCTTTAGCTTTAATTTGATTGATACCATAACCTTATCTATATTTTCTGGAATTTAGGCCCATATGTAATGATGTTTAGACTTCAATTTTTTATTACAAGTCCAATTTATAGAATTGGTTTATTTAGACATGAAAACTGGCACAACTGCATTAGATATGAGGTTTCAAGTCAAGAGGTTTTGAAGACATGCAAAACCGCAGTGCTAGTGCAAACCTTATGAATGAAACCACACTTATCAAACTGCTTGTGCAAACTTCATTATGAAACTGCACTCAGCAAACTGCAAAGCAAACCTTATCTATGAGACTGCATCTCTAAATCGCATCTCACCAACCTCATCCAATGATTGAAGACTTGAAGAGCTGAACCACTTTTGACTGATTAATCCACGTCAGCAACGTTGAGTCAACCACGAGTTCAATCAACGTGACTAACGGTCATTCAGAGTTTAAAAGAATTTTGAAAAGGTGACAGATGTCCTTCATCCCAGAATGTCAGCTGAGGTCCGTACAACCTTATCAACAACTTCTGAATAAAAGGACAAAAGTGGACACGTGGACAATCAGACCGCACCAGAACTGTACTTGCTACAGCTGTACCAAATGGCTACTTTTTGGTGCTTGGGTATAAATACCCCCAATCTTCACCATTTGAAGATTGCTTAAGAATATTAATTTAACTAGAGTCCTTAGAAGATTTGAAGATATTTTCCAGATTTTCATAATCCTTTGAATCTTCATCTTCAACCTACATACCTTCAAGAATAAATCTCCAGGCCAGAAATTCAAGCCTTATAACACCAAGATTTATTGTGCTCTATATCATACAGATTTAAAGAGACTTGAATCTTGTTTATCACAAACACACCTCACTTGATTAATCACATAGATTAAATCATTTGAGATACACCGATTATAGTCTAGGATTTGCTTCATTGCTTAGATTTTTTATTTGAGCTTGATTCTTGTAACCTTGTAATCTCTCTCATCATCTAATACAAATCTAGTAGTTAGAAAATCCAAGACTAACCATCTTGATAGTGGATGTAGATCATTTATGATTGAACCGCTCCAAATATTGTGTTCTTTAATTTCTGCATTTTCTTTATTGTTCATCATTCAAACTAATTTGTCTTATCCGTTTGATCTTCATAGGTTGTCCAGATTTGTGAATTATGTTTATAGTTAATCATTGTCAAACCTTATTTTACTGTTTTGTAAATCGCACTACTAAACCTCACTAATAAATTCTGCTGTGCATTTTATAAACCTCACTTGCGATTTTGATACACTGCAAGAGCGGTTTTTTAAGCAAGAGGTTTTATTTTTTAAAAGGGTCGAAAAATTTGTAACAGTTATTCACCCTCCCTCTAGCTTTTTTTTTACCCTTATTGCCTTCTTTGGGACCAACAAGTGGTATCAGAGCAAACACCTTTATAAAACTATTTTGTTTTTCAAGCTTAACAGCCTAAGTGCCGATTTGTCATGGCAAACTCAAAAACCATGACAACGATTAACTACTCACAAATTCCTTTACTGGATGGAGACCACTTTGACATTTGGAAGACCCGAATGTTAATTCATTTGGAAACCACTGATGAGATGCTGGTGGACTGTCTGATCAATGGCCCCTTTGTTCCCATGAAGGCCAACACTAATCCAGCCACCTACACTGAAACTCTAGAGGTCAAAAAGCTGAAAGCTGGGTGGACTGATGAAGAAAAGAGATTAGTTTCTTTGGATGGCAAAGCAAGACATCATCTCTGGAACCTTGACTGTTTCAACCCTTCAAAAAGTCATGAAATGCAAAACTGCCAAAGAAATGTGGGATGCAATTGAAAGCTACCTTGAAAGAGACGATCTTTGCAAGGAAAACAAGAAATTTGCTGTTGAAAGGAAATACAACAACTTCAACAGGAAACCCAATGAAACCTTGCATCAAACTTATGATCGCTATGTTGAGGTAGTAAATTCTTGTCTATCTCTTTGTAAGACTTTAACTGATAAAGAAATCAATATGACATTTCTTGCTGCCTTGGGTTCAAGATGGGCTAATAAAGCCACTTCTCTTGAGGAATCTAAAGATTTAAATACTTGGACTCTAAGTAACTTATATGTAAATCTTAAGGTCCATGAACTCAAGTTGGATCATATTGAAGAGGTTGAAGTAAAAGTCAAAGCACTTTCTATGCCTGTCATTGAACATGAGGAGAAACCTTCTTCATCAAAGCAAACCTCAGATTCCTCTATTTCAACCTCATCACTCATTGATATGGATGATGATGAATTTGCTATGTTTGTGAAAAGGTTTCAAAAATTTTGCAAAACTTCAAAACCATTTTCAAAAGGCAAACCTACAGCAACTTTTTCCAAGGCTGCTGATACAAAGAAAAAGAGTGACCTCGTATGCTATTGTGATATCCCCCATCCCACATCAAAAGTATGTGAGAATTTAGTGTGATATATAGAAGGCCCATACACTACTACTAAGCATCAAATCATCCACTAGACTTTTGGAGGCCTGCGATGGGTTGTGGTTAACCCAATTGAGGAGGTGCTTAGTGGGTCAGTGTGTGGTGCCTACGTAGCGGTCGGGCTTCGGGCTTGGGTCGTTACAAATGATATCAGAGCCTGGTTCTGGCCTTAAGGCTTGCGAGCTAGCCCAAGGGTACGATCTGGGTATTGATTGACCTTCCTAGGGACGACAAGGGTTTGAGTGGGGGAGATTGTGATATCTCCCATCCCACATCGAAAGTATGTGGGAATTTAGTGTGATATATAGAAGGCCCATACACTACTACTAAGCATCAAATCATCCACCGGACTTTTGGAGGCCTGCGATGGGCTGTGGTTAACCCAATTGAGGAGGTGCTTAGTGGGTCAGTGTGTGGTGCCTACGTAGCGGTCGGGCTTCAGGCTTGGGTCGTTACAGCTACAACTGTAGAAAGCCTGGTCACTTTGCTTCTTAGTGTCCACATCCAAGATTTGAATACTTGAAGAAGAAAACCTCCCCTGCAAAATTTTCTCACCGTAAGGGAATGGTTGCTGAGGATGAGAACTCAAAATAGTTAGCTACTTGAATTGAAACGGATTCTGATGAATTAAGTGAAGATGAAACCGAAGAGGTTAATCTATGCCTTGTTTCCAAGGATGCTTCTGATGATTCAGATAATGAATTAGTCGAGTCGCTAGATATGGAAGAAGAGCTTGCTCCTAAGAAAACCAAAGCTAGGATCATTAGTGAGGATGATAATGTGAAACTCACTCCTAGTTATAAGATTGGGAATAGTTCTTACTCTCGTCCCATTTTTTCCTCTAAAAATGATACACCTTCAAAAACTATTTCAACAAAAAAAATCTTTGAAAAAGGTGTAAGAGGTCTCTCCCATAGAGATGTTCAAGAAAGCTGAAGTGATGATTCGTAAACTTGAAAATGTTAAGAAAGCTTTGTATTTAGCAACTGATGAAATTACTCAGATTAAGACGAAGAAAACTGTATTGAGGTCTGAAATTTCACTTCTGAAAGACCAAGTCAAAAGCATGACTCCTCTTACTGAACAAAACCTCATTCTGGAAACCAAGGTTGCTGCACTTCAACTTAGAAACGATGAATTGGTTGCTCAAAACAATGACCTCCAAAAGGTAATTGAAGAGTGGACCAAATCTCGTGTTACTATGGATCAAATTCTTGAATCCTAAAAGTCTAGTGGTGACAAAGAAGGCTTGGGATTCCAAACTGGTGACAATTTGAAGTGTGCATCTTGTTGTGGAAAGAATGAG
Source organism: Adenophora triphylla var. japonica (assembly GCA_022495995.1). Classification (NCBI taxonomy): domain Eukaryota; kingdom Viridiplantae; phylum Streptophyta; class Magnoliopsida; order Asterales; family Campanulaceae; genus Adenophora; species Adenophora triphylla. The sequence continues at coordinate 74,029 of JAFEMH010006360.1, read as the reverse complement.
GAATTTTCAAAACAAACTTATGAAATTTCTAAGGAAAAGCATTCTGCTTCAAAGGGTAATGGACATGAACAAAAGGCTAAACTTAATTTCCACTATGTCTACCCTAAGAAACAATTTGGGAAAAATTCAAAAATAAAAGGAAAAGATTCTGAGGATGAAACCGCTGATGCGGTTTCATTTGTGGCTGACCGCCCTTCTTCTTTGACCGCACCTCCTGTCTTCAAAAGCAAGAATAGCGTTCTTAGAAAAACCGCGATCAAACATAAAATGACCACCTTTGTTAAGGACAAAACCTCAGTCCCAAAAACAAATGCTAATCCTAAGAATAGTAAAGATTATGTTAAACCTCAACTTGCTCACAACTTTTATCATTTCTATGTGTGTGATGGTTCTGGTCACAAGGCTGCAGAATGCCTTTTGAGGTTCACACCTAATGCCAGAAAGCATAATCCACCTTCTATCAAACATGTGTGGGTTATCAAAAGATGCTAACCTTAGGACCCAAAAGAATAAAGGGGACCTCGTTTTTAAATGTCTATTTTTCAGGTCCTCTGCTTAATGGCTGGTAACTCCAAGGCAAAATAATATGAATGGTATCTTGACAGTGGATGTTCAAGACATATGAATGGAGATAGATCTTTATTGGAAAATGTCATTGAAGCAAGCGGTCCGTCTGTAACCTTTGGAGACAATAGTAGAGGAAACCTCACCATTGAGAAGGTTTCACTTGTTGAAGGACTCAAGCACAACCTTCTATCAATTTCTCAATTCTGTGACAAAGGAATGCACTGCAACTTCACTTCATCAAATTTCTTAACAAAGATGGCATCTCCGGAGTCACATTACTCACATGGATTCGTAAGAGTAATATTTACATCATCGATTTAAATTCTACATGTAGTATTACTAATCTCTGTTTTGTAGCTAATAATGTGAGCGAAAATAGTTGGCTATGGCACAAGCGTATAAGCGAGCCACTTGAACTTCAAGTATCTTGCAAAAGTTGGAAGGGAAAACCTCGTTCGTGGTTTATCTAAAGTGGCTGATCGTCATGCAGAAAAGTGTCGTGCTTGTCAACTTGGTAAACAAACTACCTCATCTTTCACCACCAAGACAGCTCCATCAACTTCAAGATGTTTACAACTGTTTCACATAGATTTGTTTGGACCCGTCACCACTGCTAACATTGGAGGAAATAGATACACTTTAGTAGTAGTGGATGATTACTCAAGATACACGTGGTTTAAAATGATGATAACAAGGATAATTGCTATGTAATTCTAAAGTCACTCTTTAGACGACTCCAAACCCAAAAATAAGATGACATCGTTAGTGTAAGGTCTGATAATGGAACAGAATTAAAAAACAATGGTGTTTCATAATATTGTGATGGCCATGGAATTGATAACAATTTTTCTAGTGCTTGTGTTCCACAACAAAATAGGGTTGTGGAAAGAAAGAACAGGACGTTGATTGAGGTTGGAAAGGCAATGATTTTTGAAGCCAAGCTTCCTCAGTATTTTTGGGCTGAAGCGGTCAACACAGTGTGCTTCACTCTAAACTGCTCCCTCATCAACAAAACCTACAAAAAAACTCCATATGAACTTTGGAGAGCAAGAACCCCCAACATTGCAGTGTGCTTCACTCAAAACTGCTCCCTCATCAACAAAACCTACAAAAAAACTCCATATGAACTTTGGAGAGCAAGAACCCCCCAACATTGCCTTTTTCAAAATCTTTTGCTGCAAATGCTTTATCCTCTACAATGGAAGAGAAAACAAAGGTAAATTTGGAGCTAAGACTGATGAAGGTATTTTTGTTGGGTATGCTAAACATTCAAAAGCTTTTCGTGTTTTTAATAAATCTAGCTTAAAGATAGTAGAATCTGTCCATGTTACTTTTGATGAACATTCTCTCCTTGAGCCACATTTGGCTCCAAATGTTGCTGATGATTTTGTTGAATCTAATGAAATAGGTGAAACTTCTAAAGCCTCACCTGAGCCAAATTAAGAACTTCACAATCATCCAACTCAAGAAAATCCATCAACCTCAACTGAACCTCCCTCAGACAATTTTGAAACTGCATCTGAAATTTCAACTCCAGATACATCTCCAAGGGAAGAATTTGATGAGAATTCACCCATTCAGCAAATTGAACCTCTTCATCAACTTACATTTTAAGACTTCACTGAAGGATCTAACGATGTACCAATAGAAGATCTTCAGCAAAACTCTGTTCAACCAGATTACCCCCTGAGGTTCGTGAAGTCAGAAATCACCCCCTCTCAAATGCCATTGGTGATTTATTTACTGGAGTTTAAACAAGGAGATCAAACTATGATGAACATACTTCTCTATTATCTCAAATTGAACCCAAGAAAGTTGATAAAGCACTCCAAGATTCAAGTTGGGTTGTTGCTATGTAAGAAGAACTCAACCAGTTTGAAAGATGTAAGGTTTGGACATTAGTTCCTAGACCTAATGATCAAGGAGTTATAGGTATAAAATGGGTGTTTAGAAATAAGATGGATGAGAATAGAAGCATCACCATAAACAAAGCGAGGTTGGTTGCACAAGGATATAGGCAAGAAGAAGGAATTCACTATGATGAAACTTTTGCTCTAGTTGCAAGACTAGAAGCAATCAGAATTTTCTTGGCCTATACATCTTACAAACGTTTCAAGCTTTATCAAATGTACGTTAAGAGTGATTTTCTCAATGGTGAACTTCAAGAAACCGTGTATGTGGCTCAACCTCCTGAATTTGAAGACTCAAAATTTCCAAATCATGTCTACAAACTCCAAAAGGTTTTGTATGGACTCAAACAAGCTCCAAGGGCATGGTATGAAACTCTATAAAAAAATCTAGAAAAAGGCTTCAAACGAGGTAAAATCGACACAACTCTATTCATTGCTAAATATAATAATCATTATTTACTTGTTCAAATATATGTTGATGATATTATTTTTGGCTCTACTAATGAATTTTTGTGTAAGCATTTTGAAAAGCTAATGAAAAGCAAGTTTGAGATGAGCATGATGGGAGAATTGATATTTTTCCTTAGGCTTCAAATCAAGCAATGTGATGAAGGAATCTTCCTCAACCAAGCCAAATATACAAAGGAGTTGATCAAAAAGTTTGGGCTGAAAAATGCTAAAGCATATGATACTCCCATGGCTACTGGCAATAAGCTTGATAAAGACCTAAAAGGTAAAAAGGTTGATCAAACCTTATATTAAGGTATGATTGGATCATTACTTTACTTAACTGCTAGTAGATCAGATATTATGTTTAGTGTTTGTGTTTGTGCTTGTTATCAAGCTGATTCTATAGAAGTACATTTAAGTGCGGTCAAGCGTATAATCCGCTATCTCTCTGGAACTACTAATCTTGGACTTTGGTATTCCAAAAATTTGAATTTCAAACTTGTAGGTTATTCAGATGCAGATTATGCAGCTTGTACCATATACAGGAAAATCACTAGGGGAACTTCTCACTTCCTTGGAAATAGACTAGTTGCTTGGGCCAACAAAAAGCAAGCCTCAGTTTCAGTTTCAACTACAGAGGCTGAATACATTGCTGCTAGAAGTTGCTGTTGTCAAATACTATGGATAAAGCAACAGTTGGTGGACTATGGAATTAATTAAGAAAATTGCCCAATCATGTGTGATAATACCTCAACAATTTCATTCTCCAACAACCCTGTCATGCACTCAAAAACCAAACATATAGACATCAAGTATCATTTCCTCGAAGACCATATGGAAAAGGGGAACATCCATTTAGAGTATGTTTGAATACATATGATTTTTGTTTCTAACTTGTGTTTTTAGTATGTTGTTTAGATCAAAATCCCGTTGAGGTTTCAAAACCTCACTCTTGTTGAAACCGCGTAAACAAACCGCATGCAATCAAACCGTATGCTCTCAATCGCATGCCTCAAGACCGCATGATCCAAACCGCGTTTCAACACTTAGAAAAATTTTCAAAGTTTTTTTCTTAGCTTTGAAGAAGCTGAAGCAGTTTGATATTTTCCTTATTTAAAAAAAAAAAAAACTATTTTGTTTATTATTTCAAACTGCATGCCACATGAACCCAGGTAAGTTTTCTATATTTATTATTTGGTCATTGTCTCTTTTGAGACAAATTAATTACATAAGGATACTTTTACAATTATTTTCCCTAGATTTTTCAAAATTTAAATGCATTTAATGCAAAATGAATATTTCCTTAAACCCTTTACATCAGCCGTCATTGGGCTACGTGAAGAAGGTGAAAGGGTGGAACTGTTGTGGTAGTTCACTTAGTGGGATAGTGGAACCATTATCACCTCCTATTTTCACTCCACCCTAGAAACACCTATATATACCGTCTCATACAACCACTTTGTCTTTCTGCAAACTCTCTGTCAAAACCGTACTTTCTTGTCCTATTCACTTTCTCTCTCTACTTTCTCTCTCTTGATAAACTGAAAATCTTCATGGCACCTAAACGAACTTCAGAAACTGCAATTCCTAGAGTTCCTAGAGCACCTAAGAAAGCTTTCAACGACATGGTACATTTCTAAACCCTTAAATCTTTGATTTCTGCAAAATGCCATTATTGAACTGTAAGAAAAACCCTTTGTATGCCTCTTTCCATTTTGGTTGATTAAATCTTCATTTTTTAAACCATTTTGATTGATTCTTGTTTACTGTATGGATTCTGTTTATGTAATTATTTGATGATCTATACTCATTTAGGTTGTTTATTTTTGAATTTACAGTTTTGGGGTTTTCGAAACCCACTTTGTGTTCTTCATGATTTCTTAATGATTCTGGATAAAATTCATGTATTTGTTGTTATATTGTTGTTTCACAACATTTTAGTATTATTTTGATATTCCATTTGTTGATTTTGGTGAAGTTTAATCATGCCTCTGTTCTTGATGTTCTTCGTGTTCCTCGTATGTTCATAAAACTGATCAGTTCATGTTGATTTTCTAAAAATACACTATATGTTGGATTGTATGATTTCAAAATTATGTTTTTCATACTTAGATTTTTTTGAAAATTTACATTGAATATACCTTAGAATCTCATCTCTCAAAAACCTCAGTTTCTTGCTAAAAACCGCATGTTCACTTTAGAGTAAAAACCGAATGTGGAAACCGCATATTACTATCATTTGAAGCCGCATGATGTCTCACTCTATTGAATGTTATGCTATTTATCTTCATGTTTAAATGTTTAAATAGACCGCATTTCATCTAAACCGTATGCTATTTCCTACTCTTGTTTTATTGCCTATGTAAAATTCATAGTTCACTTTGTAGTTGAGAAATTTCACTTTCTCAACCGCACTATTACTAGAGCCGTCAATTTGGGACAGTCCCGTCGGGACGTCCCGTCCCGCCATACAAATGGGACAGGATGGGATGAAAAATTTTAGGCCCGCGAAAATTCGTCCCGTCCCGTCCTGTCCCGCATTAGTCGCGGGACAACATAGTGCCTTCCCGTCCCGTCTCGTTATCCCGTATTGACGGCTCTACCTGTACCTAAGTTTTGAAACATGAAGTGAAACGTATACCAACCTCCAACCCAATTTGCATTCACTTTTAAAATTCATCAATGCCAGACCAGTCTTAATATATTTTGATTATATAATTCCATCCGGCCTAGCTAATTGTTTGGCCACATATACTGTATACTTAAACTTGAGCTAGTCTAACACAAACATGTTGAAGTATTTAGAGTCTTCTTATCCCGCATTGTCCCGCGTCCCACAGTAGATTTGGGATGGGACGAAATAATTTAGTCCCGCAAAAATTCGTCCCGTCCCGTCCCGCATTAGTCGCGGGATAACATAGTGTCGTCTCGTCCCGTCCCGTTATCCCGTATTGACGGATCTAACTATTACTAAACCGCATTTGTGCTTAAACCACATGTGAATTGTGAGTTATTGAAATGGATCTAACTTTGTAAACTTTTTTTGTAGGATCCTCACTTTTTCTTACCAGGTTGAGAAATTAGAGAGGAAGAGCTGAAGCAAGATTCTTTGGGGAGAGAAATGATAAAGAAGATGAAAGCTTCTGGAGTACTTCCCCTATTCAATAAAAAGTAGCACTACACCATTCCATCATTCGTGGATCAGTTCTACACCAATGCGGTTTCTGAAGTTAGAGATCTGTGCAATGGAAGGACAATTCCATGCATGACTGCAAATGTTGAAGGATTGGATGTCACAATTGACTACATGGACATCAGGAACACCTACGAATTTCGTGTGCCCAAGGCTGAAGAGAGAGTTTCCCAAGAAATTCAAGATGCAACCGCGTCTACAACTACTGGGCTCCCTACTTTGACTGGCAAGTACAAGTCAGTTCCTAGGAAGGATTTTGGGGAACTGATGTCTCACTTGTGCTTCCTGACTGGGAAGTCAATTTGTTGTAAGAATGGAAACCATAACAATTTCACAAGTCAGCAGTGGATGTACTGCTCAGCTATCTATAATGAGATTCCTCTGCATTGGCCCAAAATCTTGATGAGAGAATTATCTTCTCATATTGACACTTACAAATTCAAAAAAAGAGGAGTTGACCATAAGTGGATACCTTTCTGCAGGCTCTTGACCGCGGTTTTTGCCAATTATGAGCATTTCCAGAATTGATGGTGGACTGGTCTAATGGAGAAGAATCCCTTGGCCTGAGTGTATGTCATGCATTCAGGTTCAAGAATGGGGATACAACTTATAAGGAGATCTGGGATAAAGATTCCTTACCAACAAAGGAGGCCTATGTGGCCATGAATCCAGAGACTGCCGACACATCTATTGGCAAAGCAGTTAAGAAATCAAGGAAGGGGAAGAGTTAAGCTAACCGCCCTTAAAGAGATCCAAAACCGCACCTACATCCCGCATGTAGAATATTTTGCAGAGCCAAGTGGGGCTAGAAAATTGAAGAAGAAGGTGCTGATTGATGAACCCATGGAGGACATAGAGGAAGAAGTTGAACGTATGGCTGATGAAGCTGATGCGGTCGAAGAAGATAAGGAAATTGACATTCCATCTCTTGCAACTGCTACAAAGCTAGCAAAGCAGAAAATGTCATCAGATGAGGAGTTGTTGAAATTCCATAGGGAAGAGCTTGAAAGTTTAGAGAAGAGAAAACAAGAGAGATTAGCAGCTCAAGCTGACAAAGGTAAGCAAACCGCACCTTCCTCTCAACCGCAGTCCTCCCCAAAACTGCATGATTCTGCTGAATCGCGTGTTAGTGTAGAGGCTCAGGGGGAGACTCCCAAGAAAAGATTTAATATGGCCATTAGAAAAACCTCCACCAAAGGTATGCCTAGGAAATCCATAGAGAATGTGAAAAGAGGAATCACAGAATGAGCTACATTGCAAAGCGGTTGGCTACCAATTTTGGGAGATTTGATGAACTGGGAAACCTGATCAATCATATGGCTGGGGAGACTGACTCATATTTCAATAAGGATTCCTCCTCATCCTCTTCTGATTCTGAATCAAACCTCAACAACCCCAATCACCCCTTCCAAGACTACCAAACACCCCTCCCTCCTGCCTTCAAGGACTGGTCCCCCTAACCTTCTGCTGGACCTGCAATTTTCACATTAACTAGGAGAGGTCCTAGTGATGATGATAAACCCCTTCCCCACTCTATACCTCATCCCTTCAACTCCAACCCTATTAGGTCCAAGATGGAAGATTGGACTGAGGACTCAGTATTTTTTTCTGAGCCTTTTCCTAACTCTCAAATTCACTTATCTCCTCCATCAAACCTTATGGAACCCTCACCTGAAACACTTCCACCTTCTCCTAAACCCCAACTGCAACCTCAACATTCCCCCTTACACATACTGCCACCCCATCAAACTCATCCTCACCCCTGCTCAAATCGCAGTTCCCCTAACTTCCACCATTCCTCCCCAAACTCAAATCGCACCCCAAACCATTCCTCCCCAAATTCAAACCGCACCCCAAACTATTCCTTCCCAAACACTTTCAACTTCTATTCCAACCTAAACATTTCCCATTCCAACCCCTCCCACCCAACCTCAACCCCAATCTATTCCTGTCACCAACATATTCCAAACCCTAAATTTCCAATTCACATAAATCGCACCCCTTGCCCAAACCTCACATATTCCCTCAACCGCACCCTATACTTCCCATACTCAACCTCCCCCATCCTTCTCAAATATTCCTTCTTCATCCATTCCTCCTTCAGATTACTCCCAACTACTTTCTGCCCTTCACATTATTCAGGGCCAGCTTTACACTAATTAGGGCCACATGATAAAGTTGGTTGCTGTAAACCGCTCCCTCAAAGAGCAAGTGGACTCTCAAACCCAAGAATTGGCCAAGCTTAAATCTTCCTTTGATGATGCCATTAAGGGGGAGAGAGACACAACAAACATTGTGAAGACCTCAGCTGAAGCCTGCTTCACTGCTTTCAGACATGATTTAGCTTCTGGGGTTCTTCAAGCTTAGGGGGACGCGGTTTCAAAAACTCAACTTTAAGAAATGCTTCAGCAGCTCTCCAACTTATTTGGTGAATCTGTGGCTTCAGTCCTTGGTAATCTCAAGACTGAAATTTTTGAAGTAATCAGAAGCTCTAGACTGCATCTAGATTCAGACTTGAGGTCAGTGTTGGACTCTATGCAGGCTAACATTCAAAATGATGTTGAGGTCCTTAGAGAAGAACTAAAAATGAAGATTGACATTATTGGTAATGGTCTAACCGCAAGGTTAACCAGTTTAATTGAAGAAGTCAGAGATAGGCTTGATGCCCTCAATGAAGTTATAAACAATAAGATCAGCTTTAAATTTTAGGAGTTTGATAAAAGCTTGAGGGGGAGCATGGTTGAACTTGAACCCAACTTACAATCATCCCATACCGCACATGCAACCGCAATTTAAGACTCAATCCATACATTCTACAACACTTTGAATGCCTCCATTCACTTGTAACTCAATGGAGTTTTAGATGAGGTCAAAGAGAATTTAGACGAGAATACTTCCAAGGTTGCTGAGCTCAAAGATCAGACTGAAGGATATTCAAGAACGGTTGGAGCCAATAATGCCAGAATGATAACTGTTGTAAATGCTGTAAGGGAAGTTGAAGCTGCTCAAGAAAGGACCCATGAAGAAGTCAGAAGACTCAGAAGATCTTTGAGAGCTAAAAACTCGGCATTCAACTATACTGGACCGCAAGCTGAAGATGAAATCGTGAATGGAACGCTTGCACAAAATTTTGTAGACTTAGATCATCAGCAGGCTGCTCCACTTAATCCTCCGCAGTAAAACCGTACTTCTTGCAATTTTTTCTTACTTTGTTTTTGTTTTACTATTTTGTTATTTTCATTCCTACCTGTAAATGTAAATTTCAAACCTCTTTGATGGTAGTAATGAAAGAATTCATCATTGTTGATCCCAAAACCTTGTTCATTCAAACTGCTTGTTTGTAGAACAATGAATGCATTGTCTTAAACCTCATGCACATATACTTAAACTTAAAACTCATATTTTGTGTTTGATGTTTAAACATTCAGTTTAAACCGCATACTTAAACTAAAACTCATATCTTTTCTATATGCACTGAATGTATTTCTATACTTTCAATCTATAAGTTTTATATCTTTCAATAGTATAGAAATCTATAACTTAGGCTAGTGTGTGCATTGATTGACTTGGGACATAATTTACCATGTTAATTACTATGGACATGTTTTTACCAAGAACAATGTTACCTTTGCTATAGTAGGTAATGACATCAATCAAATAGGGGGAGATTGTTGGGTATGCATACTTTAACCCTCCTAGCCTTAGCTTTAATTTGATTGATACCATAACCTCATCTATATTTTCTGTACTTTAGGCCCATATGTAATGAAGTTTAGACTTCAATTTTTTAGTACAAGTCCAATTTATAGAATAGGTTTATTTAGGCTTGAAGACTGGCACAACTGCATTGGACATGAGGTTTCAAGTCAAGAGGGTTTGAAGACATGCAAAACTGCAGTGCTAGTGTAAACCTTATGAATGAAACCGCACTTAGCAAACCGCTTGTGCAAACTTCATTATGAAACCGCACTCAACAAACCACAAAGCAAACCTCATCTGTGAGACCGCATCTCTAAACTGCATCTCACCAACCTCATCCAATGATTGAAGACTTGAAGAGCTGGACCACTTTTGACTGATTAATCCACGTCAGCAACATTGAGTCAACCACGAGTTCAATCAACGTGACTAACAGTCACTCACTACAACAAAAATACCCTTTAACAACGTTTTAAAAACATTGTTATAGACGTTTTACAACGATTTTTGAAATGTTGTGATATCCAACGTTGTAATAGGCCCCAATCTAAGACAACATTTTTTAAATGTTGTAAAAACGTTTTTAACAACGTTTTTTAAATGTTGTAATACAAAATTACAACATTTTAAAGAAACATGGTAGAAAGTTACCACAACGTTTTTATAAGACGTTGTCTTTGTATTTTATAACATTTTCTAAAACGTTGTGAAAAGTTTTTTTTTAATTAAATTTTGTTTTTCTGCTCTTTTCCTAATTCACATTCAACCTACGTGCTGGAACAACTCGTAAGTTGACTAGTCACATCAAATATAAATAAAATTTATTTCTTGTTTTTTACAAATTAATTCCACGTACAATTCATAAAGAAACAAAATTGTAATAGTAAACCAACATCACAAATATGTCCTAAAGTGCTAATCAAATCAAACCTAATACAAACACAACTATACACGGAGAAACATCTGAATTAACTTTACAAATTATTTTCGCGTCCAAAGGGCAGGTACCTTGCGCCATGGATGACCCGTGGAAATCTGAACTTTTCCAAGGGTTCATGCCTTTAATTTCTTCAAAGTGTGCCAGATAACAAACTAATGTAAAATACACCAAGTAGAGAACAATTTTAAACTAGCCTTCCTGAATGATGACTGCCCAACAACAAGAGTTGCTTGAAAGAGTGTGCTTGATGATTTGGTGCAACAATTTCATGTCAAAACAAGTAGAGAGCTTTTACCTTGAATTTGTGCCAGAACCTTCACACTGGCCAGCCATGACACTGAAGGGAACAGGTGAAGTAGAGAGATGTTCCATCTTTTTGACCAACAACTTCACCTGATATCATAAGACATGTCCGTTCAATGTTTATCAAACGAATTACATGTATAATGTTAGTAACAAGAGAACAGAACAACAAGATAAACAAAACATGTCAGAGAATAAAAGAGCAATAACTCATGTTTGTTTACATTTGAATTGAAATAAATAAGGGTAATACTAGTATAGGATTTTAGATTCGGTCAACTATATATCAGGTTTTTGGGTAATCAAACATCAAAATCTGCAGCCAAACTGTAGATATAGTTGCATTTGAATAGAAATTAAGAGGTAAACAACATCAAAATCAATTAACCAAAACCATTTCTTCTTAAGGGCAAGAGATATGCTATAAGGACCCAGCTTTGAAAGACAGGCAGTGGAGTGCTTACATTGATTGGTCTCCTGGTTCTGCCAGCTACTCAGAGGTTCTTGTTCCATTTTACCCATATCCCTTATGTAAAATCTTAACTTACTTTAGTATGTCATCTATCTATTACTGCCCACCAAAGAGGTTTGGTCAAATATCAATGCCCACCCTTTTCCTTCGCATTTTTTATTTTTCAATTATAACTACCAAAAAATGACATTTGAATTAGGCCAAACCTCGGGGTGGGCAGTGGAACTAACCCATTTCCTTTATGACCGTAGTTTATCTTCTAAAAGTAATTAGCTCCAATTATTGCAGTCCCAAACTCAATAAACAAAACGTGATGAGGATTACCTATGAGAATATATAATGTACAGGAGATTACCTATGAGAATATATAATGTACAGGATAGATATTGATGTGAAGGGCGGGAATAGAAATACCTATACTATATTCATGAGGTTACAGCTGCTTTGCTCTGGCCTTTTCAACCAACTCTTTCCACTTTCTCGACAATGTATATATATCAACCTAAACCAATCATAAAGAAACACTTATATTCAACATAGTTATGAAACCCAAGTACGAGTGATTTTTTCAACAATTTCAGACCAAAACTAACCTTATTAACATCCTAAAGCACTGGAGTAATCAACCCGCCATCTATGGCTACTGCAATAGAAATGTTGATACTACTATTGTAAGTAAAGATCTTTCCATCTCTACAACTTGAATTCACCACAGGGTGTTGAGTCAAAGCAAGCGATGTGGCCTTTGCTAGCAATGCTGACATAGTCACTCCCTTCGACTTAATCTACACAACAGTACAAATAAATCAAAAAACATAAGTGAAAGAAAGTAAACAGAAAATCTTATTCCCTCGGTCCCAAAATGAATGCCCTTTTCATATTTAAGGGACACTCTTAAAAGGTTGACTTTTAATAGTACAAATTCATAAATATCCTTGCTTATCCACTTTCAAACTTTTAGTTTTGCAAGTATAAAATGAAATATGAAAGACAAGATGGTAAACAATCATTTATGGACACATTTTGGGACAAAAAGGTCATTCTTTTTGGGACGAAGATAGTAATTAGCATTTCAAATGACAATCCTATTCCACATCATTTGCATTTCCCTTAAGAAAAAAGGGTAAACTCCATCAATTAACCTAATTTTCCTCGCTAATTTCATTTAGTCTCTTGAGATAAGAACATTTTTCAAATGATTCAAATGCAACTATATCTACAATTAAGAGGAAAACAACATCAAAATCAACTATATCAGATTCGGTTAGCTATATATCAGTAATTTTTGACAGGATATATTAGAGAAACTAGAATATCAATTAAGAGGAAAACAACATCAAAATCAATTAACCAAAACCATATCTCAAAACCCATAAAATATAATTTCAAGCCGAGGAGACAAAAATTAAAACCTTAAACTTGAAATTGAAACTAAACCCTAAAATTAGGGATGGGTAGATGCGATTACTAACCTCATTAATGGCAGACCCACGCTTGTTGTTGCACCACCGGGTACACGATGGAGACAGTGACGCAGTAAGAACGACGAAGGCAAAAGAGTGATGGGTAGTCTGTACTCGCTCAAACTATTGACCCCATTAAATCGATGACCGATGAAGGCAAAAGAGCGATGGGTAGTCCGGCTGCGCCTCTCGCGACCTTGATGATGGAGATTGTGAGGGAGTCGAGTTGTTAGAGAGAGAGAGAGACAGGATGAATGCATTTACACAGAGAAAGGGGAAAAAGAGGGCTCAAAAACCTTTTGATTTTTTAATTTTTTTTCAATTATATATAAATCCTATTATAACCTTTCATTCCAAAACGTTGTTAACAATCACAACGTTTTAACTTTAAACGTGGTTAATTGGTACAACGTTTTAGTAAAAGACGTTGTAGTCAAGTCATTTAACAACATTTATTTTAAAAACGTTGTCAAACACCAATTACCACAACGTTTTCCATTAAAATGTTGTCTTAGGCTGTTCAACAATAACGTTTCTCAAAAAATGTTGTGAATAAGCAATTTTCTTGTAGTGACTTAGAGTTTAAAAGAATTTTGAAAAGCTGACAAATGTCCTTCATCCCAGAATGTCAGCTGAGGTCCGTACAACCTTATCAACAACTTCTGAACAAAATGACAAAAGTGGACACGTGGACCAATTAGACCACACCAGCACTGTACTTGCTACAACTGTACCAGATGGCTACTTTTTGGTGCTTGGGTATAAATACCACCAATCTTCATCATTTGAAGATTGCTTGAGAATATTGATTTAAAGAGAGTACTTTGAAGATTTGAAGATATTTTCCAGATTTTCATAATCCGTTGAATCTTCATCTTCAACCTTCATACCTTAAAAAACAAATCTGCAGCCCATAAATTCAAGCCTTGTAATACCAAGATTTATTGTGCTCTATATCATATAGATTTAAACAGCCTTAAATCTTGTTTATTATACACACACACCTTACTTGATTAATCATATATATTAAATCATTTGAGATACACCGGTTATAGTCTAGGATTTGCTTCATTGTTTAGATTTTAGATTTGAGCTTGATTCTTGTAACCTTGTAATCTCTCTCATCATCTAATACAAATCTAGTAGTTAGAAAATCCAAAACTAACCATCTTAGTAGTTGATGTAGATCATTTACGATTGAACCACTCCAAATATTGTGTTATTTAATTTCTGCATTTTCTTTATTGTTCATCATCCAAACTAATTTATCTTATCCGTTTGATCTTCATAGGTTTTCTAGATTTGTGAATTGTGTTTATAGTTAATCATTGTCAAACCTCATTTTACTATTTTGTAAACTGCACTACTAAACCTCACTCTGTTATTTAAGAAATTCTGATGTGCATTTTACAAACCTCACTTGTGGTTTTGATACACTGCAAGAGCGGTTTTGTAAGCAAGAGGTTTTGTTTTTCAAAAGGGTCAAAAAATTTGTAACAACTATTCACCCCCCCTCTAGCTATTTTTCACCCTTATTGCCTCCTTTGATACCAACATAGTCCAATCACTTCCCCAAGCCAACTGAGACCACTACACTAAACCAACTTCTCAATTCCATAAAGACACTTACCTCAATCCAGCTTGATACCTAAAGCAAAATTGCCCAACTAGTGGCAAATCAATATGCTCTTGCTGCCTCACACCAATGTAGGTATTAGTGACCTAGGCCTATAGAGATAGACTTAAATGTAATGTCATTATTCATTTATATAAGAGATTGTTATTTTGATTATTATATATGTTTGCATGTTTATTGTAATAATCGTGTCCCTAGTACTTAAGAAGCACTAGTATGAGTTTAATGAATAATCATGTGATGATTATATGCGTAGAGATGCTCATTAAATTCATAGGTACTTGTTAGAGAACAAGGTACTGGACTTGACCCGTTATGAGATTTATGTCATGGTCAAATGTCATATAGTTATATCATTGATATCCTTTCACTACTAGAAACTGACCATTTACCGACGGAAATATCCGTCGGTAATTGCCCATTTTCGTCGGTAAATGATCATTACCGACGGATTTCGTCCGTCGGATTCCGTCGGTAAAAAGTGGTTGGTAATACCGGCGGACCAATTTCGACGGTAATTCCAGCGGGTCGTCCGTCGGTAAATCAAAATAATCCGCCGGAAACCGTCCTTCGGCAAGGAAGTACGCCGGCCGATTGCCGGAGCGATGCCGGAGAGTTACCAACGGATATGTCCGTCGGAAATTGAAAGATTTATCGGCGGATCGTCCGTCGGAAATCATATAGAATTACCGGCGGATTAGGGTCCGTCGATAATGACAATAAATTACCGGCGACCTGTCCGTCGGTAATGGAATTGATTTTTTTTTTATTTACCGACGAAAATTTTCGTTGGTAATCTGTCCAAATTTAAAAAAAAATATATGTTTTATTTGTAAACCACTTGTAAAAGGCTGTAACCTGTTCAAATAACATGTTTTAAACAAATTTCAACAATTACAAATAAACACAAACAACCTGTTTCGCTTGAACATTAAATAAAATACAAGTATCCAACAATAACCATCCAAATCAAGCGAAACAGGAAAGGGGAAAGGGGAAAGGGAAAGGGGAAAGGGGAAAAGGGGAAATGGAAAGGGAAACTACATATGTTTTGTTTGATTACATGTCAAATAAAATTCAAGTTTAACGACCACGAGTGCTGCCGCAACCGCTATCGTTACCGCTACCACCACTTTGCCTAAGGTATTGACCGACTAATGAGGCAGAGGAATTACCGCTATTAGGTTGATGTGGTTGCAAATTCATGGTGGCCAAGTATTGTTGCATGCGCTGCTCAAACTGGCTTTGCATAAGTTCTCGCTCTTCCCGAAGACGTTCCTCCAACATGCTCTGCACCTGGCTCTGCATCTGCTCCACTTGCCTTTGAACCTCTCTCTGAACCCAATCATCGAACGCCTCTTGATCCACATGCTGACTGCGGGAGGAAGAAGAAGAAAAGTACTGCGTAGTAGGGCTGCGGAATGGCATGTTAAAATACCCAGCACCATGTCCTCCGAATCCAGGCAAGCGATCTCCCTTTGGTTGCTTGTCTCGGAGGACAATGGCCGTCCAAAGCTTTTCACGAAAGGCGGGCTACTCGGTGCTCTCAGGCTCCTTACTTCCTTCTTCAATACCCTCGTCACGAGCACGCCTATCATACTCTTCCTGGGAAAAAAAACATTATACACTATGGTAGAAAATAATATTTCTTTAACTAAATAATTTATAATTTACTAATAGAAAATACTATTAACACTTACATAAAGGCCCTGGTAATAAGGGTTAACCCATTGTAGCCCTAAGCGTAGCCCTGAGCCATCAGTCGCCTCCGCAGTATGTGTAGCCATAAACACATCAGCTGCATCAGCCTGATCATCTCCGTATTTCTTTCGCTTAACATATAAAAAAATTAAAACTTTAAAATTTCATCAAATAATAACAATATATGAATCAAATAGAGTATTGCTTAATTTACAAACGGATAGTAAATTAAGTAAGTTTACCATTCGGGACCAAGTCTCGCTGAAGTTAATCGATCCTCCTGTGTGCACACTCCCCCGCCCCTCTTGTGAGTTCCTATTATTCTTTGCTATTTCTGAATTTTTTATAAAATTTTCACTATTCCAATAGGCTTCCCATTGCTCCCATGCACTATTCGAGAAATTAGCTGGAGGCGAACCATCCTTTTGCCACTTTTTTTTCATGTCATATACTTTACCAGCGTACTGCTTAGCAACTAATTGCTTGAAAGCCTTCTCTATTTGAATGTCGGAGCATCCGGGGCATGAATATATGTGCTACAAAAATAGTAAAAGTAGTTAAATAAACAGGGACTAAAATAGTTGTTGCTAATTAATTATTAAGCGTAAATTAGAACATAAAGATGAACAGGGGACTGGTCTACAAACTTTACAAAGGAAAGAGAATTGAGTAATTTTACCCGAAACTGGCTATACCAGATATCGTACATATCTTTTGATATTGATTTTGGTGTGGAATAAAATTCCTCAAAAGTATACCCACTGAATAAATCCCCAAACCATCGAGCAGGGTCTCGACAACCACCATGTAAAAACCTATTAAGATATTAATTAAAAAACAATATATCAATATATATACAAATAAAAAGACAATAGAATCAATATATAGCTTTTAAATGTGACATAGAAATAATATAAATAATGAGTTGACATTTAAATATATGACATTTACAATTAAATAATACTTACTGGCCACTGGGAGAGATAGAAATTTCCATTTTTCCTTCCTCATCAATATTTGTGTCCAAAATAACCCGCCCGGATGGTTCACTAGTCTCCCTAACAGGAACACTAGAGCTATCAATATCTGGACTGATCACATCATCATCACTACGTCCAGAACCAGAAGTAGTGCCCCTCCCTCCCGTCCTTGGTGAAACAAGACGATGCACAAAACTCGCAACCTTCCCTCTCTTTGAACGATTGCCACCTCGACCAGACATATCTAAACTAGAATATAAAATATGTAGACAGAAAATGAATCAAGTAGAACAAAATTTAAATAGTAGGAAGCATTCATTTAGACTACAATAATAAAATGTAAACATTATATACAAAACATTATCTGAATTAAGACTAAACTGATTCATTCACTATCAATCTTGATCAGTATCACTACAAAATTTAAATAGTAGCAAGAATTCATTTAGACTACAATTATAAAATGTAAACATTATATACAAAACATTATCTGAATTAAAACAAAATTGATTCATTCACTATCAATCTTGATCAGTATCACTACAAAATTCAATTTCTTCTTCACTAGTTTCCTCGTCGTCGTCTTCTTCCCCATCTTCATCATCGGACCCAGATATATACCCTTCTCCTTCCTCATCCTCCACATCGTCATACTCGATTTCATTGAAAGTGACTTCCTCCCCTAGTGGACGGGTGTTTTCGGCCATTAATGCTTCATCCTCGACATTATCATTCAAGGAAATAATCGGAGGTATAGGCATTTCCTCTTCCTGATAACAATCATTTAATGATGAATCAATATTTGAAGTAGAAGTTTTTGCACGCAATGGTATATCAAAAGTCCCTCTTGCTTTGGTTTTCCATACGGCCCACCATCCGCTAGACTCTCTTCGTCGACGGGGGTAGGGGGTCATATACACCTGTTGTGCTTGAAATGCAAGAATGAACACATCATCACCATTATGCCTAGAAGAATGCTTTAAGTCAACGAGATCAAAAGTGCCATGTTTGATAATGCCTCGCTCAGCGTCCCGCCACTCACAATTGAAAAGAACTACATAATTTCCAAAAAAGTACTCCAATTCAATAACTTCTTTTAATACGCCATAATAATCGAGATTTCCTTTGAGATTGACCCCGCTATTCCAAGTTGATTTTCTTTGGCCATATTCTTCGGTGTGAAATACGTAGCCATTGACAAAATATCCCTTATATACATTCACTCTTAAGGACGGACCGTGTGCTAATGCTTGTAATCTCGCAGCTTTTGCATTTCCACGGTTGTTCGAAATCTAAATAAAAACACATAGATAGTAAAAAACTCATACTTCAAATTCTATTAAAAACATTGAATTAATGAATTGTCATTTACATAATTATTAAACCAGGAGGGAAATTCGTTGTCTGTCCTTATTGAAATCAATTCAAGCGCAATGTCTCCAGCCTGTTCTTCGAACGTACTGCATTCAAGGAGAACATAAAGTTGCTTAGTTCATATTAAAGTTATTAGGATTAACATTAATTAATAACAAATGAAGAATGCTTACTTCAAGTAGTCCTCGACCTCAGCACAATTAAGGAGAATATAGAGTTTAGCCGCTTCTAATTCTTTTTTGCTTAGCATGCGCGTGCACTTTCTATTGCCAAGGAATCGATCAGGTGAAGAAAAAACTGAAATTTTTCCATCAGGATCAGTGACTCCCCCATCATAATTGCGTCCCACTTTAGTGAACCTTGTCTCAATGTCGGGGTAAAAATTTGTTGAAACAAACGACACAATTTCATCGACAATCACTGATTCAGACATAGATGCCTCAACTTTTGCTCTATTGCTCATCTTCTTTTTCAAACTCCCCAAAAATCGTTCAAATGGATACATCCATCTGTACTGAACAGGTCCTCCAACTCTAGCTTCATAAGCTAGGTGAATTGGTAAATGCTCCATTGAATCAAAGAAAGATGGCAGAAATATCTTTTCAAGCTTGCATATTGTCACCACAATGCTCTCTTCGAGTCTTCTCATATCCTCAACACGAAGAGTGCTGGAAGTCAATGCTCTGAAGAATTCACTCAATTCTGTTAGGGCAACCCATATTTCATTAGGGAGAATGTCCCTAAATGCAATGGGTGGCAACCTATCCAATAATACGTGAAAATCATGACTTTTCAACCAATGTACCATCCCTTCTTCCACATTCACACAGTTGCCAATATTAGATGCATACCCATCAGGAAGTTTCAAATCTTTCAACCACTGCAGAACACGTTGCTTATCCTCTCTTGACAGAACAAAGGGAGCAACTGGTTTAAAATCTTTTCCATTAACTTTAACAATGTTGAGATCTTTACGATTGCAAATCGCTTCAAGGTCTAGCCGACCCTTGTCTGTGTCCTTCGTTGAGGCCTTAAAACCTATCGCTGTATTGAAAATATTGTCAAACACATTTTTTTCAATATGCATGGCATCAAGGTTATGTCTTATCAAGTTCGTCTTCCAATAAGGTAACTCCCAAAATATACTCTTTTTGATCCAGTTATGGTCTTTACCAAATCCGTCTGGTCTATCCTTTGAAAACAACTTTCCCCACCCGACATCAGACACCTCAAACACCTGCTCAAAAATATCCTCACCACTTAGACGAGGAGGGGGGCCCTAAAATTACCCGGGTTTTGCGCGAGGCGAAAGCGGTTGTCTTTCGCGGGGTTGGTGTTTGAGACCTCGCTTTCGGGAAGGAGAGGAGTCGCCACGCGGTTTTGTATTTTGAGCCCAAACGTTGAAAAATGGCTTTTGTGAAAATGGTGTCATTTTTATTGGCAACAAAAACTTAGGAAAAAGCTTTGAAAATGGGGTGTCATTTTTATTGGTAGCAAAAACTAGGAAAAGGCTTTTTGAGTACCAACGATTGTTAGGTTCTGTGAATGTGTGCCCCAAATTTTGGTGTATTGGAAATTCACGCGAGTTTGAAGACATCCGGTTTAATTTGAAAAACGGAGTCGCCACGCCATTTTGATTATCTCAAAACTTTGAAAAAAAGGTTTTATGGGTTCGGAGGTTAAGTTACCCCTTGGGAAGAACGGATCGTCGTTCACCCAAGGTGCCTTGCCGGAGCAAGTCTCCCAAGATTTCATTAATCGTGCTTGCTTGCGTGCTTTCTTGTGTGCATGTGTTTGAAAATAAGGGGGGGAATGTCCCAAGTTATCTTCCGGACGTACAAACCATTTATTGGTTGTCGCTCGGGATTCCTTGGAATTTTATGTATTCGGGATTATGATCCCGTCCTCATCTTGAACTTGTGATCATTGCATTTTTAACCTCGGGACTTTGCATGATCGAGAGAATGACTCCCTTTTATAGTCAAAGATGAGGTTCTTTAGAAAAGGAGGGTCCTTAGCCCATCAATCCTACGCTTTAAGACGGTCGAGCTCATATAGATGCTTCATACTCGTCTTAAGCGATAATCGGAGATATAGGGTTCAAGGTTGTCCCTTTCTAAAGAAATTATGAAACCTTTTATGGAAGAAACGATGTAAAGATAGGATCTTTTACACCGGTCCGTTCCAAGGTTGCTAATGGGGACATGGGGGAATGCATGTAAAAATGACATTTTTAGTGAAAAGATGACATTTTTGGGTTGCAAAGGATGCATTTGATTTAAAGAAATGATCTTTATTTGCAAAGGATGCATAAAGACATGATTTTTATGCAAAGGATGCATGAAGACATGATTTTTATGCAAAGGATGCATTTTTATGAAGAAATTGGGATTTAAATATGCAAAGGATGCATGAAGATTGCATTTTTAAGAAGCAAGGGATGCTAATTTAGGATAAAGATATGATCTTTAATGCAAAGGATGCTTGAAAAAGGATTTCATGTGCAAAGGATGCTTTTTATCATAAAGATTGGATTTTTATATGCAAAGGATGCATGAAGATGATATTTTTGTGTAAAAATAGGATTTTTAGGTGCAAAGGATGCACCTTTGATTCAAAAGATTACATCTTTAATGGCAAGGGATGCCTAATGCATGCAAAGGGGGAAAGGGGTATAAAGATATGATCTTTAACTATGAATGCCAAGTCCCAAGCAAAGATAATAACAAGATATGAAATGCAATGAGCAATTAAATCATGTAGAGCAATTAGGATGCAAGTTTAGGGAGTGAGAGGTTACCAATGGTGGCCTCTTCTTCTTTGGGTGGAGCTAGGTGGAAGGACCAACTTCTAGATCTTCAAGGAGGAGGGAGGAGGCTTCTTGGCACCCTTTTGGCTTCCTAACTTCGCAGCATTTGCTTGAGTGTAGTGTATTGTGTAGTGGTTGGTGATCTTGTTGTTGTTGTTAAATGGGTAGAGGAGGGCTCTATTTATAGGCAGTCTGAAAATAGCTAATGAAGCCGTGCGGCCAGAGACCCTTGGCTAATGCAGCCGTGCGGCATTATCCCTTGTGACTCAGCATGTTTCTAGAATCATGCAAGGTGGCAAATTCTAGAACATTTCCTAATTAAGAAAAATGTGTTTCTTAATTAGGAAGCTTCCCCTTCAGCCCTTAATTGTTTTGGAACAGTTCCGGAATATTTCCGGAATACTAGGAAGGTCCGGGGAATTACCGGGAAACTTACCGAAATTGTCAGGAAATTTAACCGAAAGGTATGAGCCAGATTTGGGTACTTACAGAAGCCTCTCGGCAACGTCACTTGTAGGGCGAGTGGGGTTGTCGATAGAAAAGGATCCTATCTGGCAAATGCCGAGACGGATTGGGTGACCAAGGTGGTCGGATGGCTGAACCTCTGGAAGGCTACCTACGTATCCCGAGTGGGAATCAAGCCAGGCCGTAGTTCGGAATAGGGTCCGCTGAGGAATAGAGAAGAGAAACTGGTCTCTTGCTGGGGAAGTAGAAGAGAAAATGACCTAAGAGGTCAAGCAATTGATCCTACGGGGATATGCTAGAAGTGACCGATGTGGTCGGATATCTAGACCTCTATGAGGGTTACTTCATCACTGATGAGTGACGAAGAAACAGGGTGACCAAAGTGGTCGGATGGCTGGACCTTTTATGAAAGGCTACCTACGTATCCCGGAGGAATCAAGCCTTGATCGTAGTTCAAGCATCACTAGATAGTTAGGAACGATGTCTAGGATCCTTGAGGGTTTTGACAATTAATGGAGGTTGTCACCTGATTGACAATTAATGGAGGTTGTCACCTGATTGACAATTAATGGAGGTTGTCACCTGATTGACAATTAATGGAGGTTGTCACCTGATTGACAATTAATGGAGGTTGTCACATGATGAAACTAGAGCTTACGTCACTATCGAGGAGATAGAGGTAGCTAAAGTTTGGAAAACTTAGCATACTTCACTATTCGTGATAGAGGTAGCTTAAGTTTAGAAGAACTTGAGCGTACGTCACTATCTGTGATAGAGGTAGCTGAAGTTTAGAAGAACTCGAGCATACTTCACTATTCGTGATAGAGGTAGCTAAAGTTTAGAAGACTTGAGCATACTTCACTATTCGTGATAGAGGTAGCTTAAGTTAGAAGAACTTGAGCGCACGTCACTATCTGTGATAGAGGTAGCAAAAGTTTAGAGAACTTAGCATACTTCACTATTCGTGATAGAGGTAGCTTAAGTTTAGAGTTCTGACAATTCGGAGGTTGTCACCTAGCGTTATCCCGTTATAACGGAATTAACGGAGCGGCGGGAAGAAAGCTTAATTGCTTAGGAGATAAGGGATATCTTCTGAAAAGGGTGTTATCTTAGTTAAAGGATAACGGGAATTGTAGGCCCAAGTGGAAAGTCCAGGGGCAAAATTGTAATTTCTGCTCAGAGCGAATGAGGCCGCCCGGCATGAGAGGGAGGAAAAAGAAGCCGTACGGCTAGAAGATTAATTTTTCCAGATTATTTAAAATCTGATTTGAACGGGCATTTGGCATTGTTGCCGCCCAAGAACACGCCGAGGAAGAGAGAGAGAGGAGAGAAAATTTGAAAATCCTTCAATTCCCTTGCTTCCTTTGGTCAAGAATGGATCCGGAGGGTAATCCTATGCCGAGACAAGCTAGAAGAAACATCTCCGCGGCCGCTCAAAGGAGGAGGAAGGAACTCGTTCGAACGGAGAGAAAGTATGACTTTCTTACGCCTCCATCGGAGCTCTATCCGGGGAGAAGAGAGCACAAATCGACGAACCCGCGATCGGTTGGGGTAAGCATTCTTATTTGGCTCAATTCCGTCGATTTTGATTGAGTATTGATTGATTTAGGGCTTGACCCGAATTTTAAGAATTTTCTAGGATTTTCCTAGGATTTTTTGAATGATTTTGAGATATTGATGATTAACCTATGAGGCTAAGAACATGCATGTGCAATTTATTTGACAAAAATAGTGAGAATGACCCACTTTTTTATCGATAATAAAGTAAGAATGATAATTGCTTAAAGTGAGACGAAGCCCTTGCATGTGCTAGAACTAGGTCAAAATTTTGATTATCAATGAGAAAATAGGATTTTGGAAGATGAAAAGGATTCATGCATGCCACTTTGTTGAAAAATAATGCTTATGTGCAAAGAATTTTGAAAATTGTGATTTTGTGCTTTAGGAAAGCAATATGATTTGACAATGACGTGTTTCAAGTGATGAAAAACGCTTTTTTGATGCAAAGGATGCTAGAAAAACTTTATGAATGCTTTTCTTCTGAAAACATGTGCACTTTTTTGAATATATGCATGGTTTTGAAAATGATGAAGGACTGACACATTTCTTTGTTGTTCTTCCTACGGAGAACAAATCCGGGGACCTTACGAGATAGCAGTCGAGGCTTTGGCGAGAGGATGCAGATTTCGAGAAGAATGGGGCGAACCCCAAGCAGCTGGTGAGAGCTACCGGCCTAGATCTTTTCATTGAGGCTATCGGCAGGGGGATTCATATCACCTCTAAGATCAAGGGCTTGGTCCAGGCCCTTTCTGAGTTTTGGTGGGACACCACTCATAGCTTTCATCGAGTGGGGAGAGTTGACGGTGACTCCGCGATTTCACGGCTATCAGCGGCCTACGGTTCAGCTGGGAGGCCTGTGACTTGGAGGGACCACATCACGGTGAGGAGTTCCGAGCTTTGGTCGGGTTTGAGTTGATTCCCAAGGGGCTAGGGATGGAGGCGGAACGTCGAGGTGGCGATCCCGGAAGCTGCATACGGGACTTTGCCGTTAGTGAGGTGGCTTGCCCACCGGCTTGCTAGAGCTTTTGTGTGGTTGATGCTTTGTCGGTCACCATCTTCGCAAATGCAGGACTACGGCCATGACTTGCCTCCTCGACTCTTTGGAGGATGTAGATGGGATAGGGACGGTCTCTTGGGGAGAGGCCGGATTGGCGGAGCTCTATTTCTCTCTGGACATGTACAGCCGGAATAAGGCTGCCTCCATGGATTGCTTTTCATTTGCTCTTGAGGTAGTCACTCTTCTCTTTCTCTTTTCTCTTCCTGTCTTGAGACTTTTATGAGAGAGAAATGACCCTTTTGATGTTTTGAACATGCGGGTGCAGTTACGTGAGGTGATCGGGTTCTTTCCGTGGAACCAGCAGAGCGATATCACCATCTTTCCCGCTATGGTCATTTGGAGGAGATGCGAGGGATAAGTTCACGGGAAGACCCGGATCACTTTTGATTACAAGATGGTGAGGCCGGTCATCAACGGGGATGGACATGATGGAGTGGACTTCTACCCTTGGGGGCGAGGTATCAGGAGATTTTGCTAGGAGAGGCCATTGAGGCGACGAGGCGAGAGGAGATGGGCGCGGGGCGACATGTGATGTCATCTATTTGGGGATCGATTTTCTAGGCGGCATGGCCATGTCCCTCCATTGGATGCCATTACTCCCCATGATCCTCGGCACGGATGCTACGGCCCGAGGATTGGCGGGCGGATGAGATTGCTAGATATCGAGGCGGGCGTGGCCGCCGAGGAGTGCTTTGACATGGATACCCCTACTTGTGTTTGTGGAGCGGCGCACGAGGACGCCACGAAGGCGTGAAGGCGGCGGTCACTCAGGGATATGGGGAGGACGAGCCTTCTGACCCGCCGATCCCTCCTGCGCACATTTCATACGTAGTCCACGGAGTTCCAAGGAGGATGAGGATTCCTGTCCCCGACACTAGGGAGTCCCAGTATACCTGCCTTTGGCAACCTTGTAAGTATACTTTTAGGGTCTTTCCCTTTTTCGGCTTTTAGATTTCTTTGCTTTTTGCAATTACGAGATTTTACGAGATTTTACGAGATTTTCTCCTCTTTTTCTCGGAGTTCCGGCTCGCACCTATGACGATTGGTCGGGCGGAACGAGGGGCTGGAAAGACATGTGCCGGTCCCTTACGAGGAAGGCGCTGCACTTCAAAGCGGCGGCGGACGCACGGGAGCCGGGCGCAAGAGAAGGCATGTCGGGGCACGGCGTCTACCTCATCGGCCTCGGAGTACTCTTCCGGTGCCATGCCTCGGGGACGGGGACCCAATGCGACATGCAGGCGGTGGTGAGTACGGGCACGATAATGTCCATCATCGATGTGAGCGACCCGGAGGACTTGATGAGGAGGCTAGCGTCTACGAGCGGCGGCGATGAAGAAGAAGAAGAATCGGAGGCCTAGGAGGTCTCTAGAGTGGATTAGGAACAAAAACAAACAATGGACAAATTTTTATGCACATTTTGTTTATTTTTTTACTTTATTTGGGCGCCGATGGGGCGAAGACATTGTATTACTGTTTTATTTGCTTTTCTATTTATGCTTTTATTAATTTGCATATTAATTGAGCCTCGGGGCAGTTTTTTGCTTGGAATTGGGGCTGAAACGGGGTCAAAATGATTTATAATGATATATAAATGCTTGGGTGACCTTTGAACATAATTTTGTACAGGTCTTGGTTGAGAAAGTGTGGTGAAAACTTCCTTGGGCAGCAACTTTGGTTGCTGCAGATTTTTTACTGCAGATGGCAAATGTAGCCGTGGGGCATGGACCTGAGGGCAAATGAGGCCGTGCGGCTCACGGTTACATGCAGGTGGTTATTTTACGAATAAAAGCAAGGCTTGGCCATTTCATTTCATTTTCACTCTAGACTTGTCCCAATTGTTCCCCGAGCACATATTGGACTTAAAGACACCATCTTTGGTCATTTTGCGATGGAGAAGCCCGTCGAGATTGCAAAGGGAAGCGAGACCGTTTTGTCCGATCTTCAATCTTGGGTGAAACACAACTTCCAATTTCACAAGGGGCTGCTTGATTCTTCTTTCAAGATCAAGTCTTTATGGCATTTGAGGGATCTCCCGCCCGATTGGGACCTTTTGAGAAGCGGCGGCAAGGTTTTGGGACGTCAGGAGACACGTTTCTTGCTTTTCTTACAACGAGATTGTCCCAACGCATGAAGACTTCGAGCCTTGATTGGGGGTCCCGAAATTGAGGCTATATCTATTCCGTTGATCGAAGACGTGCCGGTGGCGGCAAAGCTTGCATCTTTTACGCGATTTCTTTGGAAGAGAGTGAGGGGATGATGATAGCCCGGACGGGATTGACCTTTACGATATCCGGGCAGGTTTGGGTCTCGGCTATGGCTGCGACCACGGTAGCTATGGATGCCTTTATTCTCTGCATATTTTACGCTCTGTTCACCGGCGAGTCCGTGGGGATCTGTCATGGTGGTCTCTTGGACATGGTCGGAGGCGCCAGAGTGGGAAGGACATCGTCCCATTGGTTTTGGGAGAGACATTGCATGGCATTGACGGGATGGCTAGGGAGACCATTTCATGAGGTGCAGGAGTCAGTGTGCTGACTTTATGGCTGCGGGAGAGGCTCGGGGCTTTGCCGGGGGCTTTGCCGACTCGGTGCCCTTGGGTGATTTCTCGGAGAGGTGCACCAAGGCAACGGGACCCGGGGTAGGCGGGAGGCGATGATGGCTAGGCTATCCACTTCGGACATCCGTTGGTGGATACCTCACTGGAGGTTGCGGACCCGGGAGGATATTTCGGGAGTCCTATATAGTGAGGGTTCCGGGGTTACTGCTTTGGTCATCCTTTTACATTCCTGCTTGGTATCCGGGCGGTTCGGGGCCTTACGGGAGCCGTTGAGCGGTTGGGAGGACATCCGGACCATGGAGGTGATGCCATTGGATATGAGGGATCCGGCCCGGCTTCTCATTCTTCTCGAGGGCTTGGACATACCTTGCTTTCCCACCGGGGCTATCTTCGGGAGCGGGGAAGAGCACCATCTTGACCACTTTGTCTACTTGGGTGGTACGAGAGGGAAATGGGAGCGACTCGGGTCATTACGGGGAGAGACGTCGAGGCTTTATTGGGGGCGGCTGCGACTCGAGTAGGACTACGAGGAGGCGAGGCTAAGGCGAGTCGCCATAACCGGTCGGGTGACACGATCGAGAGATATGGAGGCTCGATACAAGAGATTGTCAGGTCGCTCCTTTGGCGAGGCTCGGAGGGAGGAAGTGCGGACTCGTGCTCGTGTAGAGAGGGCACTTATTGACACGGGTTTGGTGGAGGCTCCGGTGAGGATACCGGAGATCGGAATGAGGGATACCGACATTATAGAGAAGAAGAGAAAGAAAACTCGACGGGGTCGAGGTAAAGGGAAGAAGACCAAAGAAGACTCGGCGAATGACGGCGACGAGATCTTTTCTTAGGATTCCCTTATTGCCATTTTGCAAACACATTAGTTTATTTAGGCATTTTTTGTATTTTAGATCTTTGTAGCGAGGTTAGCGAGTCAAGAGTAGACCGTGCTTGAACTCATCAAGAAATTTTTAACTTGTAATGAACAAGAAATATTATCTTAGAAATTAATCAAGACACATTTCATGGAAATTCAAATGTCTTATTGCTTGGGACCCGTTCTATGAAAACTGAAATGCCCTTTATATTTATTTATTGTTTAGGACGCACTTCATGGAAGCTTGATTGCCCTTTTTTATTGTTTAGACCGAACCATATATGGTGCCTACGTTCCCCTTTTACAAGAAAGACTAAGGGGCTCGAGGTCTTCGTAGTTCATTACGGTGAACTATTTTTTATTTTTTTTATGTGTATTTGTTTTTGCCTAGACCGCCCTTTTTGGGGTTTTCGGCCTAGTGGGCATTACTCTTTTGCACTAAGATTTTTCTTTTTTTTTTTATGTGCAACCACTGTCTTTTGCCTAGACCGCCCTTTTTGGGGTTTTCGGCCTAGTTTGGGTATTACTCTTTTTGCACTAAGATTTTTTTTTTTTTATATATATATTATTTTTATTTTTAGACATAGTATCTTCGAGCTTATCACCGTTATTTGGGTGGACAAAGGGATTGCCGTCAGTGCAAGCTTCATGGCTCCTCCCGATAGTATCTTACGCACCACATACGGGCCGATCCAAACGGGTTCCCATTTTCCCGGGGGTTGTCTACGGTAGGGGCTTCACTTTCAACACTAAGTCACCCTCTTTGATGTCTACGGCCTTGACCTTTTTGTCAAATGCTACGGCCGTTCGCCTCGATAGGCTCGGGTGTGCTTCCATGGCTTTTAGCCTTCTCTCATCAGCGGGGCCAACTCATCATGCCGGCTACGCAACCATTCTACTTCGTTGACACTTTGTTTTCCGGGAGGACCCTTAATGACGGGATTTCCAACTCCTGGTAACACTTTGCTTCCATCCCGTAGGTTAGGGCAAAAGGAGTTTCTCCTGTAGGCATTACGACAGACGTTACGTAGCCCCGAGTGCCAAGTGCGGCTTTTCGGGCCAATCACGACCACGGGTGGCCATTTTCCGGATGATCCGTTCGAGCGTCTTATTAGCGGCTTCCACGGCTCCATTAGTCGAGTGCATGCGGGGACGACTTATGGCGAGTGATTACGAATTCGACGGTAACCTATCGCAGTCTCCTTCAAAGTGCGACCCATTATCGGAAATGATCTCGTTGGGCACCCCATATCTACACATTATGTTTTCTTTGATGAATTGGGCCACTTTCGGAAGTGAGGACCTTGTAGGACTTGGCCTCTACCCACTTGGTGAAGTAGTCGATGGCTACTAGCACAAATTCGTGCCCGTTGCTTCTGTAGGGGCTATTTTCCCTATCACATCAATACCCCGAGGTTGCGAACGGCCAAGGAGTCGTCATGCGGTGCAGGTCATGAGGCGGGAGATGGTTGAGGTTGGCAAACCGCGGCACTTGTCGCATGCTCGGACGTCTTGGACACGATCTGTTTCCATGGAAATCCGGTAGTAACCCATTACGAGGATGACTTGCATCGGGGCTCGGCATTCATATGAGGACCGCGGGGACCATTGTGGACTTCGGTCATCAACTCTTTGGCCCTTTCTTGAGTGACGCATAAGAGGAGTGGTCCTTGGTACCGCTTTTTGTACGGGGTTGCCTCCTAGAATGACATAATGGGAGGCCAACCTTTTCGGGGCTTGTAAGCTCTTGGCTCGACACCTTCTTTTGGTCTACCTTCTTCGTCTACGAAAGGCGACTCTCCATCTTTGAGGAAGCTGGTAAATTTGATTGTACCGGGGTTCCTTTATAGGCTCGGGTCCCAGTGCACTTCACAACGAGAAAGTGGGGGCTTCTCTTCTACCCACTCGGAAGGGTTTTATGGCTTTTCCCTCGGGGATCTCTACCAATGAGGCTAGAGTAGCTAGGGCATCTGCGAATCTGTTCTTTTCCCTTGGCAAGTAGTGGAAAGTCACTTCTACGAGCTGTCAGTCAACTCCTCCATATGGGCATGATACCGGCTGAAGATTAGGGTCCATGATCTTCCATTTGTTGGAAACCTGGTTGATGATCGAAATTTGAGTCTCCATAAACTTTGAGCTCCTTGACATTCCTTTCTAAGGCGGCCTCCAAACCGGCAATGCAAGCTTCGTACTCGGCGACATTGTTCGTGGCGGGAAGTTCAACTTGAGGGCTATGGGCGTGTGCTCATCTTTCGGATCGACCGGTAGCATCCCGACGCCGTTTCCTCTTTTGTTAGCGGCTCAGTCAAAGAATAATTGCCATCGGTTCACGGGCTCAGCTGCAAAGATCCCTTCATGCAGGAATTGGGGTTCGGGCCCTGCGGTCCTCATTCTTGGGAAGTTTGCCGGGTGGTCGACAATGCTTGACCCTTGATGGCCTTTACGGTCACATAGTTGATGTCGTACTCTGCTAAGAAGAAGGACCACTTTGCTAGACGCATCGAGAGGGAAGGCTTATCAAAGATGTACTTGATGGGGTCCATTTTTGAGACCAAATTCACGGGGTGGGCTTGCATATAATGCTTGAACTTGCCGACTACCCGGACCGATCCTGCACGGAGTCTTTTCACATGCTTGAGTAATTGAGCTCACTTCCTGCGGACTTCAGGTGACAAAGTAAATGGCATTCTCTACGAGAGTCTTTCTTCTCTGAGCAAGCATAGCCCCACTGCCGTATCGGTGACAGTGAGATAGAGCGAGAAGAGGTTTCTGTCTATGTGGGGGCATAGTCTTGGAGGATGTACTAAGTATGCTTTGATGCGGTCGAAAGGCATCCTGGCATTCTTCGGTCCATTACGTGTCTACATTCTTCTTCGCCCAGAGCTTGAAGATGGGCTCGCACATAGTGGTCAGCGATTGTGAAACGGTGATGTCTTGCGGTTTTCCCATAAAGCTTTTGACTTACATGCAGGTTTGAGGTGGCCTCATGTCCATAATGGCTTTGATCTTTCGGGGGTCAACTTCGATACCTCGCTCAGTGACCATATACCCAAGCACTTTTCCCCTTGTCACTCAGAAGGTGCATTTAGCGGGGTTTAGTCTCATGGAATGTTGTCTCGGCCTCTCAAAGAACTTCCGCGGTCAACAAAGTCTTGCCCGTCCTCGCCTTTGGAGTGAATTATCATGTCGTCTACGTAGACCTCAATCTCCTTGTGGATCATGTCATGGAAAAGCGCGGTCGCTGCCCTTTGATAAGTAGCCGGCGTTCTTAAGCCCAAATGGCATCTTGTATAGCGGTAAGTTCCCCACGGTGTGGTGAAGGTGTCTTTTCTTGGTCTTCTTCGGCCATCTTGATCGGTTGTAGCACTGCAAAGCCATCAACGAAGGATTTGACTTCGTAGTTGGCGGTGGAGTCCACCGGGATGTCTATGTTTGGCAAAGGGTAATCGTCCTTGGGGCTGGCCTTGTTCGGATCTCGGAAATCCACAGCGGCGCACCTTCCCATTGGCCTTGGTTACGGTCACAATATTGGACAACCATGTCGGATATTCGATGACTACGATGAATCCTACCCGCAGTAGCTTCTCAATTTCTTCTTTGACCTGTAGAGACCATTACGGCTTGATCTTCCTCAATTTACGCTTTGCGGCTTAGCATACGGTGCTAGAGGATTACGTGCTCTACTATCGAAGCTGTCTAGCCCCGGCATATCCTGTATGACCATGCAAACACGTCGACGTATTCTACGAGCGGATCGATCGGTCTGTCCCGTTGAACCCCCTGGAAGAAGTTTCCAATCTGTGTCTCTTTAGGTTCCTCGACGGTACCCAAGTTCACACTTGTCAAAACCTCCTCGGCGGCTTGGGCCGGTTTTCCTCTTTTACGAAACACCTTAAAGATTTCTTTAATGTATTGTTCATTTAGTGTGTTTGCATCTTGTTCAAATGATTCATTATTAAGCTTGTTGTTAAGTTTTGAGTTAATTTATCATTTGTTAAGTTGGCAATAAGAGGATACTCGAAAGATCTGTCATTTCATTCAAAATAAGGGGAAAGATGACATCGATTACATTTTGATAGTCCTCGGGCGTGAGGCCTTCGGATGACTCGGAAGGCTTTGGAATTCAAAGATTCTGACTGTTGTATAGGCGACGGGGTGTTTGACACGGCCCAGGTTGAGAAGGACGGGGTACCAATCCAAGCTCCGCGATCATTTCTTTGTCGGCTGGCTATCGGCCACGAGAACGTCTCCCAATTCTTCAACGGCATCTCTGTCTTAGTTACCAAAGTGCGGGGATCAAAGGATTTTCACCACCGTCTCCAATTACGGCAACTATCTCATCATACGAGCTGAAGTCGATCAAATGCGGGATCTGTAGCTTCTTCGTCAAACAATTCTTGCAAACCCCGCTCGTTGTCTTCACTCTTGGCGGCTTCTATGGGTGATCTTCGGAAGAGCTAACTCGAAGGCGGAGAAATCCATTACCACTGGATGCGACTCTTTGGCCATTTGCGAGTTTCCTTTGAAGACGTACTCGTTACGAACGGTAGTGGTAGCCCCGAGGAATGTACGGCAAGTCAAGGAACATTCTTCGAACGGGATTGGGGGCTTTCCCCTCACTTTCTCAAGGTTTTCCGGAAGGGTTTTACTAGGAGATCTTGCGATCACTTTCATCGTATTGTGTCCCGCCTTTTGTAAAGTAATAGGTCGAGACAAGCTGTAAGGATGGAGGTGGACCCCTTTGCCTTGTTTTCTGGAACTGTGCCTTTAGCTTTTACGTCATCCCGAGAGTTCGGTTTGTACCCCAAGCCGTATCACGGTAGTCTGTTCCTTTACATCAATGATGGTATTGCGACCACGGAGTCTTCTACCCAATCCAAGTCCCGGAAGATAACCCATTTTTCTCATCATTCTCATGGCGGGAGGGATTTTATCGGAAGTAGTGGTGAGGTCGGTGCAACACGCTTGTGCTTTGGAAGAAGCTACGAGAGAATCCGGTCAATGCCAACCCTTCATCATCATGCTTGATCTCCAATATCGGGATATCTCCAGTCTTTGGTTCCTTCTACCGTGACCTTTGTCTCAAGTAAATGGTGGTGATAGTACCATCATTTGGCCCGAAATTTGGCCTTGGTGCAAAGTAGAGGCTACTCCATTTATACGGTGGATCGAGGCCGTCAGAGGGCGATAAATGAAATCGGAATATCAATCACTTGAAAATCAACGTCCATGACCTTTTTCCGAACCACAACTTGAGAGTAGCAATCCCCAAAGCGATCGTGCGGTGGAGTCATAGGCCTTAATAGTCGACTAGAAGGCTTCAAATCTGTTGGTTTCGGGTCCAATAAGTCCATCATCTTGGGCGGGACATTCATTGCGAGACCCTCCATCGACTAATACCCGTGGCAATCGACGTTCTTCTAAGAGTGGTTTGTGATGTAAAGAGGTTCGTTATGACTAGCCCCATACTTTGGCAGGTCCAAGTCAGTGAAGGTAATGATGTTTCCGTAATGGATACTTCCAATCATTTGGACGACCTCATCTGGGGTGACATCTATGGGCACCATGGTCTTGGCCAAACTTTCTTCTGGCTTCAACTTATGAGGGTATGAAGAGGTTAACAGGGACCACAAGGAGATATTGGCCTGGGTACACTTCAACTGAGTCAACACTGGATCCTCCTTGTCAGAGTCTGGCTTTTCTGCTTCTGGCTTATAAGGCCTCTTATCTGTCTTCGGCTCCGAGATGGCATTCCTTTTGTCACCCTTAGGCTGCTCAATACTCATCTGTCCAGACCGAGTCATCACATAGACATTAGATTTTTCCGGGTCATCATTCCTACTGGAGGATTCTGTTAGCTCTTTCAAAGTCAGAGGCGGGCTCTTGCTGGCGTATGGCCAACTATGCTGATTAATCTGATTAACGGC
Source organism: Adenophora triphylla var. japonica (assembly GCA_022495995.1). Classification (NCBI taxonomy): domain Eukaryota; kingdom Viridiplantae; phylum Streptophyta; class Magnoliopsida; order Asterales; family Campanulaceae; genus Adenophora; species Adenophora triphylla. Next base: position 40,101 of record JAFEMH010006360.1, on the reverse strand, counting down.
GCTACTGGAGGCATAGGCTGCTTCTCGAACCTGATCCCAAGTTAATGGCTTTCTGACCTTTTCTGAGTTCTGACTCTCTAATTGGCTTAGCAATTGGCTGGTTTCAGCTTTACCTTCTCTGTTTAGAGCCTTCACAGTCATTCAAATTTTTCAAAGTCAGCATGCAACAGGAGTTATCGCTTTCGAGGTTTGGAGCCTGGCGAATGGCTTTCTCATCCGGACCTAACAATTTTTTCAACAGAGTGGGATCACATTCCTCATCACTGTCAAGCATGTCCCTTCTTTCTCTAGGGGTCAGCCTTCTGACGGCATCTTTGACGTTGACCAAACACCTTCTGAAGTGGGAAATTCCATCATCAATAAGGATTTCTACGGGGTCAAACCTCAAGGCGGGTTCCTGTTCTTTACTGTCGGGAAGGTTTTCTGGGCTTTTTGGCTTCTGGGCTAACCACTCCTCTACTGTTCCTTCCGGCACTTCGACTGTGTCTTCATCAGTATCACTACAGTAACTCTCGTGGGAACTTTCATCTTGACTTTGATGACCAATGAGGGCAAAAGCAGGTCGGGATACTTGACGCTATATAAGAGGTATCTTGGACTCCTCCTCTGACTTGGGAATTACCAAGAAAACATCGTTGTCATCATAGGACATAAAGGGGACTGGGGTTGCCTCGAGACTTAAGACCCTTTCAGGGGCATCCATACACTCTTCTTCAGACCAGGTTTCAGGAGTGACTATTAACACCGTAACAGAGTCTACTCTTCCTGATGAGGGTTTGGCTTCAGCGACGCTTACGTGTTCCAGATCGGCGGGTGGAGCCCACTTCCCTCTTTCAGCTAAAGCTTCAATTAAGTCCCTCCATTCACCGACCAAGTCTTTGTAAGGAGTATTGAACTCTAGGATGTAGGATTCATACGCTGCCTCATCTGAGCTAGCATCCTTTTCCTTTCCCAAGCCTTCACACAGGCTGCAGATACACTTTGAAGTGATTCCATCCCCTATTCCAGGTTTGTGGTTTTATACCTCATCTTGCCCTTTGGGTTTCACTTCCGCTGACTCCAAGTCCATTCCTTCTACTGAACTGTCATCATCACTGTAAATCCATCCATTCCTATTCTCATTTCCGACTGATTCTTCACTACCACTGTCTGGGAGATAGGCAAATTCACAGGCGTTGACGAAATTAGAGAGGTCAGGCTGGTACTGAGATTCCAGGGTAAGGAGATTTGGATTAGGCTGAAAGGAGGGAAAGAGTCCCATGGGGGAATGTAAAGGCTGCGAGGGTGTCGGGACCCTGATGTCTTGGGATATTGGGGAAGACTGAAAAGGGATAGTCTTTGGCAATGGATTATATGAGGATGGGGGAGGGCATTGGCTATAGGCTAGCTCTTCTTCCCTAGTCATCTGGTTACCCAAACCAAGATCTTGTTCTCTGTCGAATCGGACATTCGACTGGATCGACCAAACCGAGGATTCTCGCGACCGTCCGAGAATTCTCGCGCTAACAAGTCGCCGACCGGGTGTTCTCACCCACTTCTTTCTCGCTGCGGGAAAGGGATAGGAAAGGTTTAGACTCGGGGTAGGTGTTTAGGCTGAAGGCTCAGGCAATATGCAAATTAGAATCTTCCAGTTTACTTAAAACAGTGTCTTTTATTAATTTCTATTTGGTTGGAAAAGGGGATTTGCCCTTCTTTTTCGCAACTACTCTAGATCCTGGATCAGTGGGTTCCGTCACTACGTCTATAAGCCCCTCGTATTCCACCTGTATTTCGACCTCCCAGGGTGGAAAGCCCCGGGCGAGGGTCCTATAGGGCACGCAGATCCTACCCACAGAGAGTAAAGAACGCTCCTAACGGGTCTATCGGGTCATGGGACCTTTTAACGCACGAGCGATGCGGATTATTGTCAAGGCAATACCGAGAAAGTCTCGTCTTTCAGCCTTGATTGAATTTTGGCAGAATTTCGCTTGAGCGAATGACGTTTTGACTTTCGGTAATGTCCGAGAAGATAATAGGCATGGGTCGGGCGGTAAAATCCGGATGACACAGTGTCACATTGAACTTCGTTGCATACGCAGTGCGTGAGTCAGAATCGAAGTCAATGCCGGGTCAAGATCTTGCCAATTTTTCCTTGTCGGAATTTTGGCAGAGCTTCGCTTGAGCGAAAGATCTTTTGATTTGTTGGCAAAGACTGGGTCTCGACTCTTACGCATTCCGTGCGGGTTAAGGTCAAAGTCAATGTCGGAGTCAAGATCCTACCAATTTTTCCTTGCCGGAATTTCGGCAGAGTTTTGCTTGAGCGAAAGATCTTGACTTCCGTTATGAACTAAGGCTCGACCTTTACGGGGATATGCAACTGGGCTATATGACACGGACTAGACCAAAAACCAACCAAAAGTCACGGTTTTTTGAAACGTGTGACACAGACTGTGCATTGGTCGACACTGGCTGCCATGGGGAGTTTGGGGTGATTAGTGCGCGCCCGGGAGCATTGTAAGGATGTCGTGATCGCACTGAACCACCCCGGGTTTAAAGGACGTGCGTGCAAAGTGTACAGGATATATAAGGTGCGCGTAGTGTGCGGTCTCCTAAAAATGTTCCTTTTTGAGTTAAAACAGAAATTTTCATAAATGTGTTTTAAAGGAATGATTTTTGGGACGGGGGAGAATGCAACAGTTAAGCACGTAAATTTTCTGGGAGCCCGGTCAGGTCTTGGAAGCCCGAATAGCCCCAAGCCGCCAAGCGTCGCCAGATTAACCATAATTTTTCCTGGTGGAATCGCCACTGAGGCCGTCCGGTCAAAATCCAAGGAGGATTGAGCCGTACGACTGCATGGATCAATTTTCCAGGTTCCACTCCTTTGCTATTTTTCGGATTGTTTCCCGTTCAAAGTATGCACAAATCCCAATATGCAAATGATGCAATGCAAGGCAAAGAAAGCAAGCAAGATAAACGGAATCCGCGATGGGAGTCTAACCCGCTCAAAGGGAAAAGCTTTCTTTTATTATTTTTTTTTCGAAAAGTGATACCGGTACGTGGGATTGTTAAACCACCGTTTATCCCAAGCCCCGGGTTAGGGAGCGATGCAGGAAGGTTAAGTGGTTTCCACCTATATACCAAGTATCGTTTATTTAAAAATGAAAGCTTTTCTCCTTTGGGATATTCCCCAGCAGAGTCGCCAAACTGTGAATGTGTGCCCCAAATTTTGTGTATTGGAAATTCACGCGAGTTTGTAGACATCCGGTTTAATTTGAAAAACGGAGTTGCCACGCCATTTTGATTACCTCAAAACTTTGAAAAAAAGGTTTTATGGGTTCAGAGGTTAAGTTACCCCTTGGGAAGAACGGATCGTCGTTCACCTAAGGTGCCTTGCCGGAGCAAGTCTCCCAAGATTTCATTAATTGTGCTTGCTTGCGTGCTTTCGTGTGTGCATGTGTTTGAAAATAGGGGGAGGGAATGTCCCAAGTTGTCTTCCGGACGTACAAACCATTTATTGGTTGTCGCTCGGGATTCCTTGGAATTTTATGTATTCGGGATTATGATCCCGTCCTCATCTTGGACTTGTGATCACCGCATTTTTAATCTCGGGACTTGCGTGATCGAGAGCATGACTCCCTTTATAGTCAAAGATGAGGTTCTTTAGAAAAGGAGGGTCCTTAGCCCATCAATCCTACGCTTTAAGACGGTCGAGCTCATATAGATGCTTAATACTCGTCTTAAGTGATAATCGGAGATATAGGGTTCAAGGTTGTCCATTTCTAAAGAAATTATGAAACCTTTTATGGAAGAAACGATGTAAAGATAGGATCTTTTACACCGGTCCATTCCAAGGTTGCTAATGGGGATATGGGAGATGCATGTAAAAATGACATTTTTAGTGAAAAGATGACATTTTTGGATTGCAAAGAATGCATTTGATTTAAAGAAGTGATCTTTATTTGCAAAGGATGCATAAAGACATGATTTTTATGCAAAGGATGCATTTTTATGAAGAAATTGGGATTTAAATATGCAAAGGATGCATGAAGATTGCATTTTTAAGAAGCAAGGGATGCTAATTTAGGATAAAGATATGATCTTTAATGCAAAGGATGCTTGAAAAAGGATTTCATGTGCAAAGGATGCATTTTTATCATAAAGATTGGATTTTTATATGCAAAGGATGCATGAAGGTGACATTTTTATGTAAAAATAGGGTTTTTAGGTGCAAAGGATGCACCTTTGATTCAAAAGATTACATCTTTAATGGCAAGGGATGCCTAATGCATGCAAAGGGGGAAAGGGGGTATAAAGATATGATCTTTAACTATGAATGCCAAGTCCCAAGCAAAGATAATAACAATATATGAAATGCAATGAGCAATTAAATCATATAGAGCAATTAGGATGCAAGTTTAGGGAGTGAGAGGTTACCAATGGTGGCCTCTTCTTCTTTGGGTGGAGCTAGGTGGAAGGACCAACTTCTAGATCTTCAAGGAGGAGGGAGGAGGCTTCTTGGCACCCTTTTGGCTTCCTAACTTCGCAGCATTTGCTTGAGTATAGTGTATTGTGTAGTGGTTGATGATATTGTTGTGTGTAAAATGGGTAGAGGAGGGCTCTATTTATAGGCTTTCTGAAAATAGCTAATGAGGCCGTGCGGCTGGAGGTCCTTGGCTAATGCAGCCGTGCGACATTATCCCTTGTGACTCAGCATGTTTCTAGAATCATGCAAGGTGGAAAATTCTAGAACATTTCCTAATTAAGAAAAACGTGTTTCTTAATTAGGAAGCTTCCCCTTCAGCCCTTAATTGTTTTGGAACAGTTCCGAAATATTTCCGGAACACTAGGAAGGTCCGGGGAATTACCGGGAAATTTACCGAAATTGTCGGGAAATTTAACCGGAAGGCATGAGCCAGATTTGGGTACTTACACCTATGCTTTATGACACACTTGGGGAAGAGGCGGATATGGACTGGGACACTAATTTATCTATCAAAAATGCTTCTCCATTGGCTGCGAGGAATGTTTGGTGATGTGATTTCTAGAGGCTTGGAGGAAGGATTTTAGGATTCAGTATGGAAACTGATGATCCCGTATTGAAGAAAGCAATTACCTGGATGGGCTTAGCATATGTGGAGGTGATAATATGTACCTTGGCTAATGGGACAGGCTGGCTTTCTCGAACTGGTAGAATATGGGGAATGTGAGGGAGAGAATTCATCATGAGAACTTGTAGGTCTGGATGATCGTAGGATGAATCTGATTCTGATTCAGAACCTTCATCTGATGAGGAGTCAGAATAGGCAATTGGGCAAATAGCAGAATCACCAGGATCATCATCAAGTGAGTACAAGGACTCAAGGTCAGAAAGGTCGACTGGCTCGATCTGGTTTAGAGTCTGGATTAATGCCTGAGATTTCCTTTTGTCTGGACAATCCTTCGCAAAATGTCCTTCTTTTTTATAGATATAACATCTATCAGTCGTTCAGCCAGGTTGGAAATTCTTCCTTAAGAATTTCCATTTCTTTCTGAACTTTGGATTTCTTCGGGAAACTTTCCTTCGCCTAAGCATTTCAAATAAGCTTGATCCACAGATTTTCTTTGAATGTGCCCGACTGATTAAAGCCTATGTTGAGGGAGAGACAACCTAGAAATTAAGAATGGGAAAAGAATCACAACCCACAATCTCACTAATTCAGTGTCAAACCCTCTCACCCTCTCTATGAACCCGAAAGAAAAAAAAGCCCAATTTGTGTGTATTACTTTGTGTGTTTTCTGTACTCTATATTGATATAAGGAAAGGAGTGGGCTCAAATAGGAGTAGAATTGCCGGAGATAGAGATGGAGAAGAGATTGAGATAAGACCAAAAAGGATGAGATACGGATCAAGAAGCTTACCTGCGGCTTAATTGATCGAAACAAGCACAGTTAGTTGAAGGAATTAGAGACTAGTTAAAAAACAATTACGTCAGCAATATCTAAACATGAGGTCACTAAATGGGCTTAAGGAAAGTGGGCCAACCGGGCTGGTTTGCTATAGTAAGTGCTTGCCAGTAATTTGGGCTAGGCCACATACCAACATTCTCCACCTTGGATCAAGTGCCGGTTCATGACTCACCGGTTAAATTCAAGATGCACTCATTAAAGATACATTTCTAGGCATAATCATCATCGCCTTGGCCTTCATCACTTGATCTAACACATAGTCAAACAAAGTACGGAAGCCAAAATCTAGTTTATTATTCCTACCACGAAGAAAGAAAATAAACTAGATACCCTAACTCACACAAAGTTAAGAAGAGGATTTTGGGGAAAAAATAATACAAGCATTAACACGAAGTATCAAAGTTCAAATTTTTTAAACAATTTAAAATTTTTGAAACAGACAAACATTTAGTTCCCATATTAGAAGGATTAAAATTGGTGTCAATTTTTCCAAGACAAGCAACATTTTTAGCAACCACATCACGAATGAAATAGTAACTAACATCTATATGCTTAGTTATATCATGAAAAACAAGATTCTTATCCAACTGAATGCCAGATTGACTATCAAAAAAAATACTATCACTTTGTCATTTAGAAAACCAATGTCAGAAATTAAACCTTTAAGCCATATGACCTCTTTTATAGCCTCGATTATAGCCACATATTCTAATTCTGTCGTAGACAATGCCACAATTGGTTGTAACTGAGATTTTCAACTAACACAAGTCACATAAGGTAAAAACATATAAAGTGGTAGATTTTCTATTGTCCCTATCATTGGAATAATTAGAATCAACATAACCAATCAATTATATACATTTATCACATTTAGCAAACTTCAAACCATAACTTATTGAATGCTTTAAGTACCTCAACAACCATTTGAGATCTTGCCAGTGCGACAATCCTGGATTTAACATATAACGGCTTAAATATGGGCATAAGCAATATCAGGGCGAGTACTAACCATTATGTACATAATGGAACCAAAAACATTCAAGTATGGTATATTTTTCATTTTATCTAGTTCAAAGTTATTTTGGGGGCATTGCTTTTTACTCAGCACAAAATGTGAAGCAAAATGGGTATTAACGGACTTAGCATCTTTCATAGAAAATTTACTTCAAATATTTTCAACACGTGAAATTTGGTTCAAGTAAATAACAGATAAATCACTATCTCTGATCATATTAATGTCAAGTATCTTACTAGCATTACCGAGGTATTTCATGTCAAATTTAGCACTTAAACAATTTCTAACATCCTCTACGGATTTAGGATAATGGATAATAAGAAGCATGCCATCAACATATATAAACAAGAAAACAAGCATACTCGTATCATTTTTGAAATACAAACAATGATCATAAGCACTCCGCTGGAATTTTAAATCTAACATGCATTTATCAAATTTCAAATTCCACAAACGAGGAGACTGTTTTAACCCATATAAAGACTTTTCAAGCAAATACGCATAATCAGGATAAGTATTATCAACATAACCCTCAGGCTGCTTCATATAAATCTTTTCAACAAGATAACCATGCAAAAAAAGCAGTTTTAACATCCATTTATTTTATTTTCCAATTAAACTGAGCTACCAAATTAATCATAATCCTAACAGTTGTAAATTTAACAATGGGAGTAAATATTTCAGTGTAATTTATACCTTCTTTTTAGTGAAACCTTTCAGTCTAGCTTTAAATCTAACAGAGTCGGATTCATTCTCAACTTTATAGAGCCACTTACAAGAAACAACTGAACAATTTTTCGGTCTAGGCACTAAAGTCTAAGTATCATTAACATGCAAAGAATTCATTTCATCATTCAAGACATTAATCAACTCATTCTTGTTAACAGAATTTAAAACTTCATTATAGGTTTTAGGCTCAGAATTATCTAAAGATTTAAACACACTAAACACAAATGAAGCCATATCAAATCATCTAAATGGGCAGGTTGCCTAGATATGCGTCTAAGTCTATCACAACTAAGTTGGTAATCAGTCAAAACATCAGACACCTCATTATGATCATTTTCAATAACAACATTTTGCTCATTCACATTAATAGGATTATCAACAAGAGGAGTCTCATTTTCAGGTTGTGCAACATGCTCATTAACAATAGCATGAATAGGCATATAAGAGTGATCCACCATATTTGGAGCAGGGGGATACACATTATTCAAGAAAGGAAATTCAGTTTCATTAAACACAACATCACAACTAATAATCACTTTGAAACCAGGTTCCTCCCTTACCCATAATATATACCCCTTAACACCCTTCGAGTATCCCAAGAATATGCACCTCACAGTCCGAGGTTCAAGTTTATCATTTTTATGGGCATATACAGCACAATCGAAAATCCTCAAATTTGAATAATCAACAGGTTTACCGGAAAAAACAGCTTAAGGACATCTACCATTTAAAGGGATAGGTAGAGACCTATTTATAAGATAGGCGACAGTCATCACTCACTGCCTCACCCCAAAAACATTTGGACAAGCCAGGAGTAGTAAGTATGGTTCTAACTCTCTCTATTAGAGTTCTATTCATACGTTCAACAACACCATTTTGTTGCGGTGTATAAGACACACTCTTATGCCTTTTAATCCCATTATCAAGGCAAACATTATCAAACTCATGATTGAAAATTCAAGTCCATTATCAGTCCTAAACACTTTAATTTTTCTACATGTTTGATTTTCAATCATGACTTTTCAAGTTTTGAAATTATCAAAAGCATCACATTTGTGTTTCATTAAAAACACCCATGTTTTACGAGAAAAGCCATCAATAACATAAAAAATATCTATTACCATCTTGAGTGGCCTCACTAGAAAGACCACACACATCATCATGCAAATACTCAATAATTTATTTACTAGAATAATGATTGGGACTAGGGAGATTGGGAAACACTCTATGTTGTTTACCTTTCACACATGAATTACAGAAAGGCATGTAAGAAATTTTATCTTTATCAAAAACACTATTTTTGTTCAAAATATCCAAGCCTTTATTACTCATGTGACCTAGTCTTTTATGACACAAATCAATTTTATCTTCCTTAGTAGCATTAGCATAATCAGACATAAGTTCAGCAGTGCAAACATACAAATTTCTAATATTTTCAGCTTTGAAAATCATTAAAGACCCCTTTAAAATTTTCATACACCCACTACCCCATTTACCTTTTAACCCGTCATTTTCCAAAGATGCACATGATATGAGATAGTTAGCTAAATCTGACACATGTTGGACATCTTTCAAAGTTAAGCAAGAACCAAAATCAAATTTGAGATAAACGTCTCCAATACCAGCAAGTTGACACTTTTTATCATTAGCTAAAGAAACAAATCTAGTTTTCATATCATTATACCTATGAAACATGTTTGTATCAGGTGTCATGTGATATGTGTATGCATAATTTAACAACCATTCATTTTTCACATAATGAACATAATTCACCATAGTTTCAATAACCATAAAACCAACATGATCTTCTCCACCAGAAGAAAAATTACAGCCAATTGGCAGATATTGATTCATAGATTTTTTTAGGATTAGGACATTATTTTCGATAATGACCCGTTTCCTCACAGTTATAACATTTTCTGTTACTTTTACGTACCAGATCTATACTTACTTCTTTTTCTCTCATTATTCTTACTTGATTTAGCCTTATCATGTTGCTTATTCTGATTATTAGTCCTTTGAGTCGGTCGTCCCCTCACCATATTAATCTCTCCAACATTAGATTTACCCTTATTGTCTCTTAATTCCAACTCTTTGCTTTTAATTCCGTTAATCATAGTATCAAGCACAATATTATTTCTACCATATTTAATAACATATCTAACATCAGCATAAGAGTCAGGTATAACATTTAAGAGCACAATATGAGTATACTCATCAAAGTTTATATCACCAGTTTGTTTAATATCTTGCACAAGTTTAGTAAACCAATCAATATTATCATCCATGCCTTTGTTCAAGTCTAATTTAAACTGAAAGAACTTCTCGAGCAAATACATCTTACTAGGTAACGATATTTCTACATATAATTCTTACAGTTTATCCCAAAGAGCTTTAGCATTATCATGCTTACCAAATTTTCTCATAGCAGAGGTAGACGAATTCAAAATAATCGAAGAATAAGCACATTCATCCATTTTAACTTTTAATTATTGTTTATCTGTTTCAGCAAATTGTTGGGTTACAACTTTGAAAACTTTTTATTTAATCAAAATACCTTTCAGTTTTTGTTGCCAAATCAAAAAATCACATTTGCCATTGAATGGATCCATAATATAACCATGCATATTAGCAAGTCATACACACAATGAATTTGCAATTCCCAAAAAATAGACATGATAGCAAATGAAACAAGTATTAAAGCACCAAAACAACAACTAGAAAAAAAAGTATTAAAACACTAGAGCGAAAAAAGAAAAAAAATTGACTTTATTTTCCTACCCAAGGTACCTTGTACTAGGTTTCTTATTTACCGTTCACTGTTCGCAAATCAACCAGAGCTCCGATGCCACTGTTGAGTGAACTTAATACTCGTCCAAGGATCCACGAAGTAGAATGTTGCATTAAAGTTTTGTAATAGCGGAAGCAATCAAAAAAGAAAAAAAAAAGAAAAATTAGTTATAGAATCGTTCAATAATCTGAAAGCTAAATAAAGTGAATTAAATAGAGTATAAGTGTAAGAAATCAGCTCAAACCCTATATCTTTTTTTCAGTGCGAAAAATCCATTCACAAGCCAAGAAAAATGATTCAAGGCAGAGAAGTAATGAAGCACACTGCATTCCCTAAATAAGCCCACACGCAAACCTTTTCCAGCAACAAAATTAACTTCAGAAACCTTCACAAAGCCACCCCAAACTGTTACAAAACAACCAGCCTAGACACACTAACACAACACAACACCCGACTGATTAAAGCCTATGTCGAGGGAGAGACAACCTAGAAATTAAGAATGGAGAAAGAATCACAACCCACAATCTCACTAATTCACTGTTAAACTCTCTCACTCTCTCTATGAACACGAAAGAGAAAAATCCAAATTTGAGTGTATTACTACTCTATGTGTTTTTTATACTCTATATTACTAGAAGAAAGGGGGATGAGTTTAAATAGGAAAAGAATTGTTGAAGATAGAAATGGAGAAGAGATTGAGATAAGACCAAAAAAGATAGATACGGATCAAAAATCTTACATGCGGCTTAATTGACTTGAATAAGCATAATTCGTTGAATGAATTAGAGACTAGGTCAAAAAACAATGACTTCAACAATATCTAAACAAGAGGTCACTAAATAGGCTTACAGTATTTGGTAACTCGATTCCAATCCATTGAATTGGAATTGAAAGGGTTAAATTAGTTTCACGTAATTCATTTTGTTCTTTCAATTCCAAATCCAAGTCTTAAAATTGAGGTTGCCAAACATACCCTTAAGGAAATTGGGCCAACTGGGCGGTTTGCTATAGGTTGCCTCTAATTTGGGCCACACTACATACCAACATACTTCCTCTGTTCTATGATTATATGCACAAATTGTGATGACACAAGAATTAAGGAGAAAAGTGATAAAAGTGATGTGTTGTGAGTATAGATTGTTGGGTAGGAGAGAGAAAGTGGAGTAAGTGGGTAATGGTTGTGAGTAGAGACAAGTGAGTCTCATTTCCATTTTGGGACTTTGCAAATTATTGCTGAACGCCCAAAATGTGTATTTTTGCAGATTATCGTGGAGCGGAGGGAGTATGTATTGGGAATTCAAATCATTTATAGATGCGAATTTTCTGGCTACGTCCTATGCTCGCCCACCAACCCACCCAACCCCCACCTTCACCCTACCCCACCCATCCCATCCCACTTCCACCACTCTGCCTTACCCTATCCTATCCTAACCCCACCCCACCCCACCCCGTCCCACCACTTACCCCACCCCTATCCCCTACCCACCTATCCTATTCATCCCAGATTGTGTTTTTATCAGTTTTTTTTTTTTTTAGATTTATCAAACAAATGAAAATGTTTTTTGAAAAATATTGTCTTTTGATTTACCAAACAAACGAATGTCATTTTCTGAAAAACATTTTCATTCCTGAAAATATTTTTCATAAAACATTTTTCAAAAGTCGTTTTACGAGAAACGAAAAGCCTAAAATATGAAATCAAGCCTTCAAGCTTGAAATCCGATGGAATTTCCTACCCATTTTGATTTATTTTATGGGTTGTTAAATAGAAACATTCTTTCTTTCATAATCAATAAACATCAATCTGCACATGTTATATATCACATATAACGAAAAATATTTAAAGTGTCACACTGTTGGGAATACCCCTGAAAGTAAGGCCAACTTCACTGCTAGGATACAGCAATGTGTATGGCATCTTCACTGGTCCAGCCCTGTTCTTCAACTTCTCATCTTTATTCATCTCAGCCATTTTCCCCTCAACTTTCTCCAGATTCTTCCCAAACTTTTCAAACGATTTAAGGGCATTTTCGTCTTTAGTCCATTCCGGGGTGTCTCGTTGCCCCAAGAAAATCTCATCAGCAGAGTGTCTTGACAGTATCTCTATGAGCGAAATTCCCAAAATGCTCTGCAGCTGAGGGGTAACAGTTTTCAAGAAAGCCTTTTCTGGGTCCGTCTCGAGTTCTTTATAGTCCTCAGTTCCAGGTTTAGGTATGAACCTACGGCTCATGGCTGGCCGGTTCAGTAGGTATCCTCCATAAGGGTATTGCCCGAAATTAACTGCTGCATGGAGGGCAGAAGCTATCCATATGATGGTTGTGCATGATTCTATGAGCTCTTCGCGAGTCTGCATCGTGGGCCACCATGGCTCGTCTTTCTTGTCTCCATGGCCCTTGGTTCGAACCTCTTCCCACCACGACTGCAGTTCAGTGTCTTTCTGAACCATGTGGTCCGTTTCGTAGTAGACTGATGAATAATCCTTGACCCATGTTTTTATTGCAGACCAGACCTCGAGCCCATCAGCTGCATACGGGTAATCCTCTATTAGCAGTCTGACACCATGCAAAGAATCCGAGTCCTCAACCGCCACTCCTCTGTAACAAGCAAAACAAGCCATTTCTTGTGAGTGAGATGATAAGATCAGATAATTGGAGTTGTACTTTAGGCTTTAGTGGCAGTACCTCTCGATTAGGTCTTTGGGAAGAGCTTGATCAGGAAAAACCCACTCTTTGTACATAGTAGAAGACATCTCCATGGCATATTTCTCTGGAAAAACAGTGCTCTCAAGAAGCCCACCAGCATTGATAAGGGTTTGTCTCGCGACTGCATTTATGTTCATCGTGTCCCGGAAATGAGGGTGCAGAAGCTTATGAATCGGGTGAAGAACACTTAGCTGCCTATTGGTTGCAATTATGAACGGCTCGATTGCTGCATGCGTATGCAACCTGCAAAAATATCTCTTATTTTCAAAGTGACATACAAAACTTTTTTTTTTTTTACATATAAAGGAAATGACTTTTTTTTTTTTTTCGAAATATACCAGTGACAGATGAGCTGATGATAGCCGGAGTCATTTATTGCAACATAGGCTTTAGCCAGCTGCCAAATGGTACCTTCAGCCCCGTGTTCTGCTGGTGTATAAACTAAACTAAAAGCTCCACCTTTATCATGTTCTTCGTGTGGGAGGCTCAACTCAATTGCTAATGGCTTCAATGTTCCATCTCTTTGCAAGAAGAGGATTGTTCTTGTGGCGTAAGTCCTCGTGGAAGTTTGATTTATCCTCCTCAGGTATGGCATCAATGAATCATGGTGATCTAATATGTACAGCTTGTTTTTCTCAATCGCCTAGTTGAAAATTTCAAAACTTTTTGAGTTTATTTAATTAAATTCTTCATATTTAGGTTAATTTAAGTGATTATTATTTATTACCTCAATTACTTGTAATCCTTCCAAATGATCTTTTATGTGTTCTTCAGTTATTGTACTGTTTTGGTTGCCGTATAATGCGGGGTCTAGCTTGCTTGTTGGCGGGAACTTCTGCAAACAAAGAGTCTCATCAGTGTGAGTGTGTAATTAATGTAGTACTCCCTCCGTCCCAAAAAAGTAAGTAAATTTGAAATTTATTGGACATTCATTTTGGGACGGGAGTAGAAGGGTAAGGAGAAAATTACTTGGAGACGACGAATGACAACAGGGTTCAATCCTGCCAGCATTTCCCTAGCAAATTCTTCGTCTGTCCTCCAAGCAGACGTGTCCTCTGTTCATGAAACGCGAAAAATTAGATGGAAACAGAAACCTTTGTCCTATGTCTGTGGAACACGAAAATTAGATGAAAAACAAAATTTTGTTTTGTGTATAGAATCCTTAGAGAAGTGTACGATACCTTTGATCACTTGTGGGACCGGGAACTTCAGTATACCTTCTCCATCGCTCCTAAAAAGTTCCCGGAGGATTTCAGAAGGAAGTTTCCTTCTGACACTTTCGAGTAAACTGCTACTTGGTACCTTGATTCCGACTTCAAAAAGCTTTAAAACATCCTCAAACGAGTCAAACTCGTTAAACTTATTATCTGATATAGTCTCAAACTTATGTTTTAGAACATGCTCGACTGCACTAATGATCTTGTCAGAGATCTTATCGAATAGAGCCTCGAATCCTGGGATTAGAGACTGTGTTATTAACTTTAGCCCGTAAGCAACCACATCTGACAGCTTCACATCATTGAATCTTTCATCTCTAGGGACGTAAATATTTAGGCTTTCGTAAATTGGCAGCCTGCTTTCAATTGTAGGATCTATAAGAAACAGCAAAACAAAATTTATATCACATTTTATGGAACAATCAGAGACGAGAAAAAAGGATTTTTTTTTTTTGAATGAATTAACCTGTCTTTGTTGGTGGTCTGCCTGTTCTGCCCCTACGCGGATAAGGATGATCTGCAGACCCTCCAAGGGTAGGACGGACAAGTTTGGGATTATCCGTCTCACCCAAATCATTATAGACATCATAGTCGTAAACCCTGTCCCATTCCTCAAGCTTTCCCGTTCCATTTCCTCTCAGGACCTCTAGTTCTTCTTCTCTGAAGACACGTAATAGCTCGGGTGTTTGGCTAGGAAGATATGACTGTCACCCGTAACATATTTCAAATAAATTTCATTTATTTAGCCGAATAATCACAACTATAATCATAATGCTAAGCTCCAGGGAGGATTTAAGTACCTGATTGGTGAAAAAAATGCGATCTTTTTTGTAAAATTCAGAAGGGTAAACCCAAGAATTGCAGATGAAGTGAACGCGGCCGTGATTAGGAACATGTTCTAGTGTTAATGTTTTGAGGTAAAATTCGGCGTGGTGCAAGTTCCTTACAATGAAGGCTCCGGGAAGTCCAAATTCCTCGTTCCAGTCGAAGTTGACAGTAAAAGAATGGCTTTTACGGCACCAGTTCTTCAAGGGTGCTAGTTTCCCAAGCTTGCCTTGCAGCTCTTTGGCCAGAAGAAACCATATTCAGTTTTAGTTTCAGTAAAGTAAGCGCAATCAGAAATGGTGGTTCAATTAGTACTAGGAAAATGTTGTAAAGAATTATGCAAAAGTGTTTAAAGATATTGTACTGTACAACACCCCATGCCTCAAATAGTTGTACAGTACAATAACTTAAAGCACATTCTGTACAAATTATGCTAACTTTTTTGTGTGTACAGCATTGCAAAATAGTGGTTCCATGCAATATTTTGTGTATATATATAGCACAACATTTTTGAGCACATCAGATACAAATTCTGTAATAAATTCTTGCTTATAAACCATAACTTGTGCATGAGTATGTTGGGTCAAGTGATGGAACTATTTAAAGGTTAATGATTTTTCTTGGGTCATTATTTGTTGACTTTATAGCATATTCCATGATTAATGTACAACTAGCCATGCACAATGTACAACTATTCATGAACAATGTACAATACTGGAAATGATAAGATGTTATATAGAAGAGAGATTAAAATTGAAAACGATAAATACCAGTAGAATCTGCAGGAAGAACAGAACTGATGAGTTGGAGATAGACTTTCCGGCCGACGAGTTCATTGAACCAATCAGATTTGTATGATTTTAGCTTCTTTTTTGTAAGAACAACAGTTGCCTTAATCTTGATCTTGACTGGATCATCAGCATCTGCCCTTTCCGGTAGCTTGAGTTTCTTGCAGCATTCCACCATTTTTGCAGCTTACTGACTAGCAGAAGCAAAGAATAAAAATGCTCCACACCAGCAGGAAAAGTATCTACACAAAGTGTGTGTGTGTGTGTGTGTGTGTGTGTGTGTGTGTGTGTTGAGCAACAGGTATTGGTTGGTGGTAGCATTTATAGGCCAACTACAACTATATACTCCGAATAGCTGTCACTCCCGTACTGGCGGCAAGCGTATACTCCCTCCGCCCCAGCCCAGTATAAACTTTTGGTCAACTTTAATCAACTTTGACCAATAGTTTAAGACCATAATAATGATCCTAATAAAAATTCAAAAAATGTTATTGTTAATATTATTAAGCGTGATAAAATAACAAATTTTTAAATTTTTATTAGGATCATTATTATGGCCTTAAATTATTGATCAAAGTTGGTCAAAGTTGATCAAAAGTTTACACCTAATGGTATTTAGGAGTATATATATATATATATATATATATATATATATATATAATAAAAATGGGAAGACTAAGAAACAATTATCTCACTCCTAGTCCTTGATCCTTGCTTATGCGGGTTTAAGGCATGACAATCTGAATCCTAACCGTCCATTTGATGTAAAAAAGATTTTCAATTGATCTACCACCCAAATTATCTAATAAAAATGAAATTTTGACCGTCTATTGAACTGTCATGATGTCTAACTTGTCTCAAAATCTATCTACTGACTCATAAGATTTTTGCCATGTTTTGGATGGAGAGTCTACAGATATGCTTTTTGGATTTAAAATTTATTTATGATGCCACATATTTCTGTTTATCTTGCCTTTAGTTTCTCCTTCAAATATTATCATATACTCCCTCCATCCCATTACAATTACAAGCCACAAACTTTCCTTTTTGGGCGTCCCATTACAAACCACAAATTTCCTAAAATAGAAAGGAATCTTTACTATTCCCTCCACTCATTCTCTCTCCTACATTATTTTAATACTCACAACACCATTATAATTCACTATTCCCTCCACTCATTCTCTCTCCTATTTTACTTTTACACTCACAACATTTATATTATTATTTTTTTCCTTATTTTACGCGTCTACAGTAATTTTCCTCCTTGTAATGGGGCGGAGGGAGTATTTAGTAATATACTAGAAAAAAATAGCATTAAAGAACAATAATGGGGACATTACATATGCCTTGTTTGCTTCTTCAGTTTTGGATCTGATCCTCCCAAGCCCAACCAAGATTTATTGTTATAAAATGAATTAAATCCACTTTATTCTGCTTTCTTTTATTATAATAATATGTTTATGTCGTCCAGTCCACATTCTCTTCTTTCTACTCACACATTCCAAGTGTTGCACTGTGGTAGGCTACATAGACTCCTTCAGTCGCGATTTAAACTTCACAATTTTGAGTGACAAATAATAAGGGGAAAATGTGAGTGGATTAATGAGTAGGATCCACAATTTACATGGTGAGAAGAAAAAATTAACGAGATTGTACATCTCTATTATTATAAGCAAAATAAAGTTTTGTTACGTATTTTTTGTTTAACCGTTGCCCCTTAAACATACCCCACATGGTTGTGTGATTATTAATCATTACATGCAAATATTAACACGTGTTTTTAGTCTAAAGGGTTCGCTCCCGAGTAGAGCCGTCAGGCTGGGACGGTTCCGTCAGAACGTCCCATCCCGCCATACAAATGGGATGGGATGGGACGGAATATTTTAGTCCCGTCCCGTTCCCGTCGTGGGACAACATAGTGTGATCCCACCCATCCCGTCCCGTGTACGCTTGTTTCATCATAGATTTGTCCATATTAGAAAAGACATAATCGATGTCGCATTCCATATTAACTTTTTCATGAATAATCAACTATGAAAATAATGTTTTCCCGAAACTTTTTCTAAAGCATTAAAAAAGTGAGTAGTAAAAGAGCACTTAGCAACTTCACTTCTCTAAGGATGTCATAGAAGCCTCCAATAATCTTGTGTTCATACAAAATCTCCAATACATCAAATAAACGGACGTATAGATTATAGTTCCAGTGTACCTTTCAACAATAAAATGATAGCATGCTAATATCCCATGCATTTGCATGGCATATATTCTGAGATTTGTAGCTCAGAAATATCGGAGCAATTAACTCCGATGCAAACATAACAGCATAAATAAAGAAGAATTATATATGAGGACTTGGCTGGGATATCAAGCATAATTGGGCCGTGGCCTTGGCGCCTAGTCAACGCCTAATCCCGCCTAGTCAACGGGTCCCGCATGTCCAGCGAGATCCCGCGTCCCGCAAATGGGACGGAGTATTTTAGTCCTGTCCTAGGGATGGCAATTTTGAACCGACCCGTGGATATCCCAACTGAACCGAACCGAGGTTGACGGTTATTAACTGGTTTGACTGGATATGGAGCGGGTAATGGGAAATAACCGAAATGAAAAAGTGAGGAACGATTTGGTTTTGGTATTAGCATTACCCGCCCCATTACCCGAATCGAATGTTACCCGAACTGCTTATTTTAGTTATAATTTTACTCTTATTCATATAAGTATCTCCCGTGATATAGATGATAAATGGCTATTTCATAGTCATTTATATCATTATTTTCATATCATTTACTTAGTTTTTAGTCTCACTTAATTTGCATTTAGTATAATTTAGCCTCTTTTATATTATATTCTAGATTTTATACTTGTAGACAACCAAATTTCGTACACCACTATTTAATTTTTTTTATTGTAATCTAGTGAATCTTTCCTTATGTTTGGTGAATTATGTCATACACAACTATTTAATTTTTTTGAGCTCTTATGAATGTGATTATATGAGTTTAAGTAGAAAAATTATCATTTATTAAAGTTAATTTTTGAGTTTTTTTTTATTGCTAAAGTGTTTTAAAACAAAATATTAGTTTGACTAATTCCCCGCAGGATTCCCCAATTAACTGCTACCCGTGGGGAATGGGTATGGTATGGAAAATTGATTACCCGCTGGGGAATGGGGCGGTTATGGGGGCACAAAATTGAATTGGGGAATGGGGGTGGTAAGATGTATAACTGTCACGAACTGCTCCCATTGCCATTCCTACTCGTCCCGTCTCGTCCCGTTCCCGTCGTGGGACAACATAATTTCGTCCCGTCCCGTATTCCCGAATTGACAGCTCTACTCCAGAGTTTTTAAAGGAGAAAAGAGAAAGGGAGGGGAAAGAAGGGAAAGGAAAAGAAGAGGAGGTGAGTGAATTCAGTAACTTGTTGAAATGCTCCTAAGTTTTGGTAGGAAAAAGAAGGAAATTGAATTACACTTGCGCTCCGTTTGTTTGGGGGGAAATGTTTTTCGAAAAATATTTTCCCCATTTTTCGGTGTTTGTTTAGCACTGAAAAATGGGGTAAATATTTTTCCTACTTTTCTAAGTAAAATGATTTACGAATTTTTTTTAAGTAAAACATTTTTCAAAAAATGATAACACCCTCACATACACACACACTCCCACGTTACCCAACCCACAGCAACCACCCCTACCCCATCCGGAAAACAGTCGAAAACATGTTTTATCTTATTTTCCGGAAAACATTTTCATTTTCTGAAAAACATTTTACAGAAAATCATTTTCTGGAAAAAGTTTTACGCTAAACAAACGGAGCCTTAGTACCTTTAAAAACAACTAAACTCCAGCAGTGGTGGCTCTCACATGATCGGGCACCATAAGTTCTTTCAGTTCTTCATTAGGAGCTTCCATATGCACGAAAGGCTGGTACTGATTTGCTCCCAGGTTGGCTAAGTAGTCAGCACAGATATTCCCTTCACGGAGAGTGTGTTGAATGAAGCAGTCGGCTGCATGAAGAAGTGTTTGGATGTCTCCCATAAGGGTCGCATGAGGGTGGCTTTCATCCGCAGGCCCTTTGACCAGGTTAACAGCAGCAAGGGAGTTAAGACACAATTATAACGTTGCCGCGACCCATGCTTAGAAGGATTTCCAGCGCCACCAATATAGAATGAAGCTCGGACTCAAGGATGGTACAGTTGTTCAATCGGCCATAGAAGCTGCCCATCCAGCTTCCTTTCCTTCCAGATCGAAAGATAACTCCAAATCCACATCTACGACCACCTTCTTTCACACTGCCATCTGCGTTAAATCTTTATTGTACCTGCGGGTGGGGGAAGCCACGATATAAGTCGGGATTCTTTAGATTTAGGGGGGCAATCCGAATAAAAAGCAAAGTAAACTTCCCTTGTGAACTGCACAATACGACACATAGTGTCATGGTTGTTGTTTTGAAGCTTTTGAATGACTTCCTTGTTCCTGTCTTTCCATATAAACCAAGAGATGGTGCTAAAAAAATAAACCAAGGGATGTGACCAAAAGGAGAGTGATCTTTGAGATTTATAGTTAACCATTCAAAGAAAGGGAGGTTGCATTCATCCTGCCATTGGTAATCCAGACGAAAGAGGTTCCAGATGGCTTTGGCCTTATGACAATCTCTCAAGATGTGTTCTGAAGATTCAATAGAAGTGTTACACCTCTCGCATAAGTTAGAATCACACATATGCCTGAGAAATCTGAGATGATGGGAGGGGAGTCTATCATGAAGAGCAGTCCCCAAGGAAATGATGATTTTTTGTGGAATTTTCAAATTCCAAACCCAATTAAAGTTAACTTGGGGGATGGGAGGGGTACCAGCAGTGAGTAAAGAATAAGCACTATTAACCGAGAACTTGCCATTAGCATTGGCAGGCCAGAGAGGAACATCCTTGTTGATGGAATGTTGAGAGACGTAAACGCTGCTAATGGCATTTAAAGTTTCTTCCGAGAGGAAATGGGTAATTTCACCAAGATCCCATTTTTTATTAATAATGAGCTCATTAACTTTTGTAGGGAGGTGGTCAGCAACAACAGAGGGTTTAGGAATGCATTGACCATTGCACCACCAATCTTCCCAGATGTCAATAGAAGAGCCATCACCAACTTTCCACTTAAGGTTGTCAACCAAGAAGTTTTTAGTTTTTAGCATGCTTTTCCATATATGAAGGAGGAAGAAGATTTATTGGTCCATTGTCTAGGTTTGGACCGAGAGCAATACTTGTTGGCCAAAACTTTGGTTCACAAATGTTTGGACCCGGAAGCAATATCCCAGCCCA
The DNA here is from genome assembly GCA_022495995.1 of Adenophora triphylla var. japonica. Lineage (NCBI taxonomy): Eukaryota > Viridiplantae > Streptophyta > Magnoliopsida > Asterales > Campanulaceae > Adenophora > Adenophora triphylla. The sequence goes on along the minus strand of JAFEMH010006360.1, from coordinate 18,807 downwards.
TTTTAGAAAGAAGAGCAATGTTTTGAGTTTTCGCCTGTCTAATTCCTAGGCCACCATACTTTTTGTGTAAGTAAATAGTTTTACATTTAATGAGATGGATTTTTTTGTGGTTATGAGAGTCACCCCACAGAAAGTCCCTATTGATTTTGTCTAGTTTGTCAAAAATGTTCGTAGGTAGAGCACAAACTTGCATCACATGGGACGGAATGGAGGTAGTAACAGCTTTGATCAGGGTCAGGCTACCAGCCATCGAGAGAGTTTTCCCTTTCCAACCACTAAGTTTAGCATGAATTTTATCAATGATATGCTTACAGTGGAGTTTAGAAAAAACGACCATGGACAAGAGGGATACAAAGATAGTTTCCTAAATTGTTAGACAGAGGGATGCCCATGCGTCTATTGATAGATTGAGCAAGAGAAGAGGAACATTTTTGGAGAAGTAAATTTTGGATTTTCCAAAGTTAATTATTTGACCAGAACATTCACAGAAACTGTCAAGAATGCCAAGAATATTATCACAGTCAACTTCCCCAACTTTGGAGAACAACATCAGATCATCAGCGTAGAAAAGGTGGGAAATAGTAGGGCCTTTCTTAAAGGCTTCGAGACCTCTCCAGGTTTTACCATCAACACTGTTAGAGATGAGCTGAGACAGTCTTTCCATGCAGAGAACAAAAAGGTAGGGTGAAAGAGGGTCCCCTTGTCTGAGCCCTCTGGTAGGGATGAAATGAGGGAGTTTGGTTCCATTCTATAGGATGGAAGTTTGAGTACCACTAACCAGATTATGGATCAATTCAACCCAAGAGTTTGGGAAGTTGAAAGCAATAAGGGTTTCCCGGAGGAAATCCCAATCAATCCTATCATAGGCCTTTTCAAGATCTATCTTAATTATCATACCCCCCCTCCTTACTTTTGCTTGTATTGAGTTGGTGTATGATTTCCTGGGTAATGATAACATTGTCAGAGGTCTTTCTTTTAGGAAGAAAACTAGATTGGAATGGGCCAACAAGTTGATCAAGAAGGGGTTGAATTCTGTTGACAAGCACTTTGGTGAGGGACTTGTAACTAACATTACAGAGGCTAATGGGACGAAAATTAGAGACTTTAGAGGGAGGTGAGAATTTGGGGATGAGAGATAAAGCACCTTGTTGAGGTCAGAAGGAAAGTCCCTGTTATGAAAACAGGTTTTGATGAAATGGCAGAACTGGGGGCTGAGGATATCCCAAATTTGGTAAAAACCAGCTTGTAAACCATCAGGGCCGGGGGCTTTAGAAGGACTCATTTGAAAAATGGCATTGTGGAGCTCAGTGTCACTAATGGGTTTAGAAAGATCCCTCTGTAGGATATCATTAAGAGTAATAGTGCTGGTCCACTTTCAGTCAATATCAGAAAGGCTAGCCTCCTTAGTGAGCAGATTTTCAAAGTAGGACTGAACATGGTTGCTGAGAGTATTAATCTCCCAACACCAGTTATTATCAATCTTAAGGCAGAGAATATTATTTCTCCTTCTTCTAACAAGAGTGCTAACATGAAAAAAATTATTATTTCTTTCACCTTGAGTAATCCATTTTGATCTAGATTTTTGAAACCAGAATTGTTCCTCTTGGTGAAGGATAGTAACATAGTCATCTTTAAGTTGTTTCTCAAGATTTATCAAATTTGAGGAGAAGTGATCAGAAAGAGCTTTTTGAATGCCCTCTAATCGGGCAATAATACATTTTTTTCTATGAAAAATATTGCCAAAAATATTTTTGTTCCACCTGGTAGCTGTATCCTTGAAAATACAGGAGGCTTTAGGGAATCTACATGTGGAGTTCCAATTGTGTTGAACAAGCTCTTTGAATTCACTATGGCTATACCAAGCGGATTCAACACGAAAAGGTCTTAAAGAAGTATTAGGAGGCATACCTGCAATGGCAACAAGAATAGGGGAGTGGTCAGATGTGGTACGAGGGAGATTTCACACCAAAGCTTCAGCATAATTGATTCTCCAACTAGCACTAGCTAACGCTCGGTCAAGCCTCTTCATGGTGCGATTTATACCATCCCTACCATTAGACCAAGTAAGATAAGGGCCTTGGCATCCCAAATCAATTAAACCTACTCTGTTAATGCTTCTAACAAAGTTGGCAATTTGGTGAATGGTGCTTTAGGCAGTAACATCTCTACCTCTCCTTTCTTCAAAAGTTGCTATGTCATTAAAGTCTCCAAGAGCGAGCCAAGGGAGGTGTTATTCGCAGCCACAATTTGCATATTTTCTCATAAATTGATACAGAAGCTTCTGTTAGGGTTGGCATAAACTACGGAGAGCAGCCAATCTTCTTGACAATACCATGAATCACCTGTCCTCCATTAGTGATAGTTTCGAAATCCACTTGAGCAGATCCCAAACAACCCAAATTCCCTCAGAGCGGCCAGTAGGATTTGATATAGCGTTTCCGGTAAAACCCAAATTATCAAAGAAGTTTCCCATTTTGTCAAAAGTAATCTTAGTTTCCAGAAGGATGAAAATGTCTGGTTATGGGTAGCAACCAGACGACGAAACTCACTACGGAATTCTTCATTTCCCGCACCACGGCAATTCCAACTAAAAATATTGAACGTCGTCATAAAAAAACAGAGCAGAATTTGGGAAGGATGGACTATCCTTGAGAATGTTCCTTACCCGAATCATGGCGGTTTCTGGCCTCGAATTTGGGGCCATGGTCACCCTGTGGCCTAGAACTTCTGCTTCTCTGGTGAGCATTCCGTTTATACGGAGATCTACTTCATCTATCATCCAAGCTGGTTGAATCATTGTTGCCTCTTCGATCTCGGGTCGGAACCACCAATTTATTGGTTTTCTGATCATTTCCATTGTTCGTGGTTCTAGGAAGGCGTTCGCTGCCATGATCATCGCCATTTGGACTGGTGTTATGTTATTTGGGCTATGGCCCAAATGTTTGTGCAGCCCATTTGATCATTTGATCAGTAATCTTTTTGTTCTCGGCCTCTTTCTTGTTCCCAGAGTATGTTTTATTGCTGAAGTTGACTTTTGACTTGGTTCTTATCACCAAGTTTACGATCAATTTTGGGTTTTCATCTGCGGCTATTTTGCCGCGTCGTTCCTCCTCCTTCGCGGTTGATGCGGTCGATCGGGTAAGTGTTTATCTGATCTTCTTCTTCATCTTATCTCTTCAATCAGCCCCTATTTAAACCCCCACACCCTCCCTTTGCAGCAATGAAGAACGACACACTGGTTTTCACACATTTTGGGGTTTTCTCTTTCGGGTAAATACAGAGAGTGAGAGAGTTTTGGCAGTGAATTAGTTTTCGTGGGTTGCTTTCTTGGGTGAATTCTTGCTTCCCTATCCTGATTTCTAAGGCCGTCTCTCCCTCAAAGCTAAGATTGATTTGATCGGTCGGTGTGTGTGTGTTGTTTGGCTAGGCATAAGAGAGAGTGTGGGTTGTGGCTTTGAGGTTGGCTATCCGAAGGGTTGTCTGTTGCTGTGTCTGTCGCTGCTGGTTCTGGCTGCTTAATAGTTGGGTCTGTGTACCGACGGTTTTGGGACTGTACCGCTGCCTTTGGTTTTATAGCAACGCCTTGGATCATTTTGCCTTGAATTGTGGCTGGTTTTCGGAATATTCGGATATTTGGACCTGAGCCGATCTCTCTTTCTTTTCCGTTTCTGTTTTAACAGTTTATAATTATTCAGTTTTCTTTCTTAACTGTTACTAATATTTGATTTTATTTTTCATTACATGTTCTGAGTTTGCAAAAATTATTGGGCATTCAGAGGTGAGAAATCTCAACAGTGGTATCAGAGCCTGGTTCTACACCTGGTTGTACTTTTGCGAACGGTGAACGATAAAATAAGAAACCTAGTAAAAGGTTTCTTGGGTAAGGAAAATAAAATCGTTTTGTTTGTTATTCAGCTGTGGTTTTTTTAGTGCTTTGATACTTGCTTTATTAGATACCTTATCTGTTTTTTTGGAATTATAAATTCATTATTTGTTATGGCTGCTAATGTTTATATGATGGAGCCATTCAATGGCAAAGATGATTTTTCAATTTGGCAACAAAAAATGAAAGGCATTTTAATTAAAGAAAAAGTTTTCAAGGCTATAACTGAACAATATGCTTAATCGGATAATCAAGCATTAAGACTTGAAATGGATGAAAGTGCTTATTCTTCGATTATTTTGAATTTATCTGCTGATGTTATTAGAAAAGTTGGTAAACATGATAATGCTAAAGCTCTTTGGGATAAACTGGAAGAAGTATATGTTGAAACATCATTACCTAGTAAGATGTATTTGCTTGAAAAGTTTTTTCAGTTTAAATTGGACTTAAACAAAGACATGGATGATAACATTGATCGGTTTACTAAACTTGTGCAAGACATTAAGCAAACCGGTGATAAGAACATTGATGAATATACTCCTATTGTGCTCTTGAATGCTATACCTGACTCTTATGCTGATGTTAGATCTGCGATTAAGTATGGTGAGACTGAAATTGTACTTGATACTGTGATTAACGGGATAAAAAGTAAAGAGTTGGAGTTAAGAGTTAATAAGGGTAAATCATCTAATGTTGGTGAGGTTAATGTGGTGAGAGGAAAACCTACTCAAAGGAATAATAATCAGATAAAGCAACATGACAAAACTGAATTCAGTAAAAATAATGAGAGGAAAAGTGTTGGGTTTTACGGGTCCAAGCGCAGCGGAATAAAGCATTAAAATATAAAACCCAAGAAGCCCTAGGATCCGTTCTATACAATTAATTTAAATTCCTATGAGATAGAATTATACCAACCTTTGAACGCTTTCCGTTCTTGAGCTATCGAACGATTTGATTATGTGATATCGAATCACAAACTTCGTTCTTCAACTTGCTTGAACTCTAGGCCTTGATCGATGAACGAGCGAAGACCCTCTTTCGGTATCCACACCTTTGAATGAATTCAAGAACGATTTCTTGATGATTGCTAGATCTAAACCTTGAAGAATATTGAGAGTATTTTGTTGTGAATTTTGCTTGAAAATTTCGGCTAGACAATTAGGGTTGACAGACCTCTCATATTTATACTACATTAGCATGAATATGTTTCCTAATCGAATTAGGAGATCAGGCTGTCATTCCGCGTCTGGTGGCTTATTATGTCCCGCGGTATACTCAGCCACATGGCTAAGTATGTCGCGTGACAAAGGTAGCCAGTTACAGAAACTCTCAATCATTCTTCCAATGGTTTAACCAATTCATTCTAGTTGTGTGTGACCCAATAGGATTATATTATGTTGGCAATGAGTTCGATCATATCAAACCTCATAAGACATAAGCGGACTCTAGCAAGCCATTATGTCTACCCAAATAATATAACGTAAGAGTTCACGTTTCCAATGGTGTACTTCCATTTCTCCCTTTGTCTCACGATGTTATATTGAACACAAGTCATGGTCCTTGTCAACTTGTCTTTGTTCAATGCTTTCTCGATTCTTGAGTATAATGATAATTCCAATCATATTGGGGTACGGCCATACACTTTCATCATTATCACTCATCGAGGGGCCCAAGCAAAACATCTCTCTTCCGAGGGACAAATTCCATCTTGACTTATCATCCTTCCCATCATGAATCCGATCATGCCAAAGATAGCCTTTATAGATATCGTGTTAAGATACTGTTTGACTAAAATCAAACATGACTTTCATCATATGTAAGGTCATGATAATCTCATGTCTAGAGACTAAATGAAGTAACCTTATGAGATTTACTTATGACTTTTGACCATGACATAAATCTCATGCGGGTCATGTCCAGTCACTTGTTCTCTAACAAGTACCCATAATTTCAATGTGCATCTCTATGCATATAATCATCACATGATTATCCATTGACAATTATACTAATTATTCTCTTAATAATTAGGGACGGAGATTATTATAAACAAATATACAAAACATATAATAATCAAATGATAAACATCTCATATAATAATAAATAATGTCAACACATAAGTCTATCAATCATAGGCCTAGGGCATAACACTAACAGTCTCCCACTTGCACTAGGCCCAATCTACCATGTATCGAATACCCATGGACCTAACATGACCATCATGCTTAGCTTGCGGGAGAGCCTTAGTTAATGGGTCCGCCACGTTGTCATCAGTGTCTACTCTGCATATCTTAACGTCTTCCCTTTCACATATCTCACGGATAATGTGAAAACGTCGAAGTATGTGTTTGGATCTCTAGTGTGACCTTGGTTCCTTTGCTTGTGCAATGGCACCATTGTTATCACAAGAAAGTTCAATAGGATCTCTCGATGCTTGGAACGACTTCCAAATCACTAATGAACTTCTTGATCCAAACCGCTTCCTTAGCCGCATCGGATGCCGCTATGTACTCGCCTTCGGTTGTAGAATCGCGACGGTACTTTGCTTGGAACTTTTCCAACTCACGGTGCCTCCATTAAGCGTAAACAAAAATCCAGATCGCGATCTGAAATCATCTTTGTCGGTTTGGAAACTAGCATCTGTGTAGCCTTTGACTACAAGATCTTCTTCCATTCCTCCAAAGACCAAGAATACATCCTTAGTTCTTCGTAAGTACTTAAGGATATTCTTGACTGCTATCCAATGTGGTTCGCCGGGATCCGATTGGTACCTACTCGTCATGCTTAGAGCACACGATACATCGGGTCTAGTACATAACATAGCATACATGATAGACCCAATTGCCGAAGCATATGGAATACCATTCATTCTCTTTCGCTCATCATTAGTCTTAGGACTTTGATTCTTGCTAAGAGATATACCATGCAACATTGGCAAGTTTCCCCTTTTAGAATTTTCCATTTGGAATCTTCTAAGGACTTTGTCAATGTAAGTACTTTGACTTAAACCAATCATCCTCTTGGATCTATCTCTATAGATCTTGATACCAAGGATATATGCGGCTTCGCCCATATCTTTCATTGAAAAACACTTTCCTAACCAAGACTTGACAGTCTGTAGTGCAGAAACATCATTTCCAATGAGTAAGATATCGTCGACATACAACACTAAAAATAGTGCTACGCTCCCACTAATTTTCTTGTATACACAAGGTTCATCTTTGTTTTTGATAAAGCCAAACTCCTTGATTGCTTCATCAAAACGTAGATTCCAACTCCTAGAAGCTTGCTTCAATCCATAAATGGATTTCTGCAACTTACACACCTTGTTAGAATTTTCTGGACTGATAAAACCTTCAGGTTGTATCATGTATACATCCTCAAGTAAATTCCCATTAAGGAAAGTTGTTTTGACATCCATTTGCCATATCTCATAGTCATAATATGCGGCTATGGCAATTAAAATTCTAATAGACTTAAGCATAGCTACAGGCGAAAAGGTTTCATCATAGTCTATGCCATGAATTTGCCTATATCCCTTAGCTACTAGCCTAGCCTTGTAGGTGTGCACCTTCCCATCCATGTTGGTCTTCTTCTTGAAGACCTATTTGCACCCTATGGTTTTTACACCTTCGGGTGGATCAATCAAGTTCCAAACTTGATTATCAGCCATGGATTGTAATTCGGACTCCATGGCCTCTTGCCATTTTTCCGAATCAGGAGCAGATATCGCTTCTTGATAGCAAGTAGGTTCATCGTTTTCGATTAACTCTACTTCATCACTTTCCGTAACGAGAAATCCATATCTCTCGGGTTCGGATCGTGACCTACCACTTCGGCGAAGAACTTGTGCATCTTGAACCGGTTCCACAACTCTTTGTGAACTTGGTTCAGTCTCTACCATCGGTTCAATGTTGTTTTCGGGTTCTCGAATTTCTTCGAGATCTATTTTACTCCCACTGGTTCCTTTGCGAAGAAACTCCTTTTCTAAGAAAGTACCATTTCGAGCAACAAACACTTTGTTCTCGTTTCGGTTGTAGAAATAGTATCCTTTGGTTTCCTTAGGATATCCCACGAAAACACATTTATCGGATTTAAGTGCTAGCTTGTCAGAAGTTAACTTCTTGACATATGCATCGCAACCCCAAATCTTCATGAAAGACAAACTAGGTTTTCTTCCATGCCACATCTCATATGGGGTCTTTTGAACCGATTTGGTAGGAACTCTGTTTATAGTGAAAGCAGCAGTTTCTAGTGCATGTCCCCAAAAGGATAAAGGAAGCTCAACTTGACTCATCATAGAACGAACCATGTCCAACAAAGTTCTATTTCTCCTTTCAGACACACCATTCCATTGTGGTGTTCCTGGAGAGAGTTCTCAAACGATTCCACAACTCTTAAGATGATCACAAATTTTTGGCTCAAATATTCACCACCTCGATCGGATCGAAGTACCTTAATAGTTTTGCCAAGTTGATTTTGCACCTCATTTTGAAATATTCGAAATATCTCAAACGAATCACTTTTATGTTTCATTAGATAAACATATCCAAATCTACTATAATCATCAGTGAATGTTATGAAGTACCGAAATCCTCCCCTAGCATCGCTACTCATAGGCCCACATACATCGGTATGTATGAGTCCTAATAAGTCGCCCGCCCTTTCACCGGTTTTGGTAAATGGGTCCTTGGTCATCTTGCCAAGTAAACAAGATTCGCATGTCTCATAAGATTCATAATCATGTGAGTCCAAAAATCCATCTTTGTGGAGTTTAGAAATGCGTTTCTCGTTTATATGGCCAAGACGACAATGCCATAAGTAAGTGTGGTTTACCTCATTGGGTTTAGATTTCTTGTTAATGTTATAGACATCATTATCACGATTTTCAATATCAAGAATATAAAGGCCATTGAATGAAACAAAGAAGATAATAATGCATATCACTCTTGTAAATGGAAAATTTCTTATCACATATAAGAAAATTAAAACCTTCATTATCCAAAACTGAAATCGAAATAATATTCCTAGTTAAAGCTGGAACGTAATAACAATTGTTCAAAACAAGTATTAGTTCACTAGGTAAAGTAACTTCATAAGTTCCTACGGCTAATGCAGCAACTCTTGCTCCATTCCCTACACGTAGGTCCACTTCACCTTCCTTAAGCATCCTTCTGTTCTTTAGACCTTGCACATTTAAACAAATGTGAGTTCTACATCCGGTATCCAATACCCAAGAACTAGAAGTAGATAGGAATATATCTATAACAAAGATACCTGAAGTCGAAGCAACTCCTTTGCCCTTCTTCAGTGCTTCCTTGTATTTTGCGCAGTTTCTCCTCCAATGTCCAATATCATTGCAATGGAAGCATCGCGTCCTCTTGGGACTTGGGCTTAGCCTCTTTAGGCTTGGAAGCCTCTTTGGGTTTGGCAACTTTTGCCTTAGGATTAGCAACCTTTGATTTTCCTTTACCCTTGAAACCCTTCCCCTTGTTAACCATTAGCACTTGGTCAATTTTCTTCTCGACAATATTGGTTTCCGCAGTGTTCAACATTTGAACTAACTCGGAAAGGTTTTTATTCATTCCACCCATGTTATAGTGCATTATAAAATGACTAAAACTTTTGGGTAATGAATTCAATATTATGTCGGTAGCTAACTCTTGGCTAATTGGAAAACCGAGCCTTTCAAGATGCTCAATGTGGCCCTTCAACTTGAGAGCATGGGGACCAACAGCTTGTCCTTCACTCATCTTGCATGAGGTCAAGACTGCAACTGTGTTGTACCTTTCTTGCCTAGCTTGTACTTGGAACATTTTCATCGCCGATTGTTTAAGTCGATCGTCCCCAAGTGCTCAAGATCCTTCGAAGGTTCTTGCACATGGCGGAGAGCATAAGGCAACCAACATCTCGTAGAGTCACGCTTGTGCTTCGTATATTGTTCCCTTATCGCCCTAGCAAAGATTGGCAAGCAGTTCAGGTGGAATAGGTTCCTCGAGAACGTACAGTTTTTCCTCTTGCCTTAGAACAATTCTCAGGCTACGGATCCAATCCATATAGTTTGTACCATTCTCTTCCAACTTCTCCTTCTCAAGGAGAGATCGCAGTGACAGGTGATTATTGTTTGATGCCATTTATTCTACAAAAAGATATACATAAAATATGAACACATATAAGTAAACATATTATATGAAAAGTATGATGCATTTATATAAATGCTCCCACTAAATTATACACCTTCAAATGCAAATAAGCATAATATACATTTAATGGGCTAAGATCCAACTTTAATTCAATTTCAAGTTTGCTATGGCAAACCGCTCAAAATTAAATTAATTAGGTAGAAAACATCAATCATATCACATATATGACTCTTAGATCTTTTATGAGATTTATTCAAGACATCATATGTCTAGGCATATTTTAATCTCATCTTATGCCTTGGGTCCAAAACCATTTTGATAACCCAATTAAGTTCATTCACTTTAAACGTATAGGAACCACCATTTCCTCATCTTGCTCGCATTCGAATAGAATCAAAGCACCTTGCTATGGCAAGCCCACCCAAAACTATCCGAATGGTCTCAAGTGTTTTAATCATGAATTGGCATAAAGAACTTAAAAGTTAAATGAAGGTTCTTTAAGGTAGATTATAAGCATATCAAGAAGATAGTCATAATCATGCACTGTGTAAGTTCCCGTGAAGATAGGTGAGCCACAAGAACTACTTAAGTACCAACTCTTCCTTAGACGTAACTCTCCTAGACATGCACAATTAGAAATCACCCGATTTGGCAACATAATCACTACCTTTTATAAACAATCAGTTTCCTTTTAAATTTCGCGTAATTATGACTTGTTTCCATAAACAATCATAAAATCCAAAATTTACAATGTCTAAATCTAAACATATTAGGAAACTATAATATCATGTTTCAACTAAACATCTAATTAAAATTCTTAGCATGTAAGAACAAATAAAACATGCATCGCAATAATTATTGAAATCATATTTTAATCAACTAAGCATGCATAAACAATCAATCAATCTAGCATAGCCTTATAAACTTAACTTTATAGCATCCAGATTATCATATGAACATATCAGATTATAAACACAATCACTGCACAGCGTAAAAATTAAACAAACCGATTCTCGCCTGCATTTGGCTTATTATGTCGCGTGACAACATCGCCTGTAGGGCTAGATTTGTCGCGTGACATAACTAGCCGATTACAGATTTCCACATACGGCTTACTATGTCGCGTGACCTAAGCAGCCAGTTCGCAGAACTTCCAGATTTCAATCAATTCAGATCACATGGCAATTAAATCATATAAAACAACCCTTTTACAGATTTAATTCAACATAATTCGAAAACGATTTTCATATTGTTTCACATAAACGATCAAAAATTCTATCGCATACAAAAACATGCAATAAGCATATAAACAATTTATATCTTAAATCTAGCATGTTAATTCAAACTTAATCATACGAACGGGGCTCTGATACCACTGTTGGGTTTTACGGGTCCATGCGCAGCGGAATAAAGCATTAAAACATAAAACCCAAGAAGCCCTAGGATCCGTTCTATACAATTAATTTAAATTCCTATGAGATAGAATTATACCAACCTTGAACGCTTTCCGTTCTTGAGCTATCGAACGATTTGATTATGTGATATCGAATCACAAACTTCGTTCTTCAACTTGCTTGAACTCTAGGCCTTGATCGATGAACGAGCGAAGACCCTCTTTCGGTATCCACACCTTTGAATGAATTCAAGAACGATTTCTTGATGATTGCTAGATCTAAACCTTGAAGAATATTGAGAGTATTTTGTTGTGAATTTTGCTTGAAAATTTCGGCTAGACAATTAGGGTTGACAGACCTCTCATATTTATACTACATTAGCATGAATATGTTTTCTAATCGAATTAGGAGACCAGGCTGTCAATCCGCGTCAAGTGGCTTATTATGTCGCGCGGTATACTCAGCCACATGGCTAAGTATGTCGCGTGACAAAGGTAGCCAGTTACAGAAACTCTCAATCATTCTTCCAATGGTTTAACCAATTCATTCTAGTTGTGTGTGACCCAATAGGATTATATTATGTTGGCAATGAGTTCGATCATATCAAACCTCATAAGACATAAGCGGACTCTAGCAAGCCATTATGTCTACCCAAATAATATAACGTAAGAGTTCACGTTTCCAATAGTGTACTTCCATTTCTCCCTTTGTCTCACGATGTTACATTGAACACAAGTCATGGTTCTTGTCAACTTGTCTTTGTTCAATGCTTTCTCGATTCTTGAGTATAATGATAATTCCAATCATATTGGGGTACGGCCATACACTTTCATCATTATCACTCATCGAGGGGCCCAAGCAAAACATCTCTCTTCCGAGAGACAAATTCCATCTTGACTTATCATACTTCCCATCATGAATCCGATCATGCCAAAGATAGCCTTTATAGATATCGTGTTAAGATACCGTTTGACTAAAATCAAACATGACTTTCATCATATGTAAGGTCATGATAATCTCAGGTCTAGGGACTAAATGAAGTAACTTTATGAGATTTACTTATGACTTTTGACCATGACATAAATCTCATGCGGGTCATGTCCAGTCTCTTGTTCTCTAACAAGTACCCATAATTTCAATGTGCATCTCTATGCATATAATCATCACATGATTATCCATTGACAATTATACTAATTATTCTCTTAATAATTAGGGACGGAGATTATTATAAACAAATATACAAAACATATAATAATCAAATGATAAACATCTCATATAATAATAAATAATGTCAACACATAAGTCTATCATTCATAGGCCTAGGGCATAACACTAACAAAAAGAAGTAAGTCTTGACTGGTAAAAATAACAGAAAATGTTACAATTGTGGTGAGACGGGACATTTTCGTCATGAGTGTCCTAATCCCAAAAAGAAGAATCAAGACTTGCAAATTGACTGTAATTTTGCTTCTAGTGAAAATGAGCCTTCTGTTTTTATGGTTACTGAAACTGTGGTGAATTATGTTCATTATGTGAAAAATGAATGGTTGTTAGATTCTGCATGCACGTTTCACATGACACCTGATAAAAACATGTTTCATACTTATAGTGATATGAAAAGTGGCTCTGTTTCTTTAGCTAATGACAAAAAGTATCAAATTGCTGGTATTGGAGACGTTTGTCTCAAGTTTGAGTCTGATTCTTGCTTAACGTTAAAATATGTGCGACATGTGTCTGATTTAGCTAACAATTTCATGTCTTGTGCATCTTTAGAAAATGATGGGTTAGAAGGGAAATGGGGTAATGGGTGCATGAAAATCTTGAAGGGGTCTCTTGTGATTTTTAAAGCTGAAAGGATTAGAAACGTGTATGTTTGCACTGCTGAACCAATGACTGATTATGCTAATGTTGTTAAAGTTGATAAAACTGATTTATGCCATAAAATACTTGGACACATGAGTAATAAAGGTTTGGAAATTTTGAATAAAAATGATATTTTTGGTAAAGATAAAATTTCTGGTATGCCTTTCTATGACTCTTGTGTGATGGGTAAGCAACATAGAGTATCTTTTCCCAATCCCCTAATCCCAATCATTGTTCGACTAAAGCAATTCTTGAGTATTTACATGCTGATGTATGGGGTCCTGCTAGTGAGACCACTCAAGGTGGAAATAGATATTTTTATCTATAATTGATGACTTTTCCAGGAAAACATGGGTGTTTTTAATGAAAAATAAATCTGATGTTTTTGATAATTTCAAAAATTGGAAAGTCATGATTGAAAATCAAACAGGTAGAAAAATTAAAGTGCTTAGGACTGATAATGGACTTGAATTTTGCAATCATGAGTTTGATAAATTTTGCTTAGAGAATGGAATTAAAAGGCATAAGACTGTGCCTTATACACCGCAACAAAATGGTGTTGTTGAACGTATGAATAGAACTCTATTAGAAAGAGTTAGAACCATGCTTGCTACTTCTGGTTTGTCCAAACGTTTTTCGGGTGAGACAGTGATGACTGCCGCCTATCTTATAAATAGGTCTCCCTCTGTCCCTTTAAATGGTAGATGTCCTGAAGCTGTTTTTTCTGGAAAACCTGTTGATTATTCTAATTTGAGGATTTTTGGTTGTGCTGCGTATGCCCATAATAAAAATGATAAACTTGAACCTCGGACTGTGAGGTGTATTTTCTTGGGATACCCGGAGGGTGTCAAGGGGTATAGATTATGGGTAAGGGAGGAACCGGGTTTCAAAGTGATCATTAGTCGTGATGTTGTATTTAATGAAACTGAGTTTCCTTGCTTGAATAATATGCCTCCCCCTCCCCCTGCTCCAAATACGGTGGAGCACTCTTATGTGCCTATTCCTGCTATTGTTAATGAACCTGTTACACAACCTGATGTGATTCCTCCTGTTGATAATCCTATTGATGTGAATGAGCAAAATATTGATGTTGAAAATGAAGATATGGAAAATAATGATAATGAGTTGCCTGCTTTGAATGACTATCAACTTAGTCGTGATAGACCTAGACGCATATCTAGGCAACCCGCCCATTTTCATGATTTTGATATGACTTCATTTGTGTTTAGTGTGTTTGAATCTATTGATAATACGGGCCTAAACCTATAATGAAGCTTTAAATTCTGCTAATAAGAATGAGTGGATTAATGCTATAAATGATGAAATGAATTCTTTGCACGTTAATGATACTTGGACTTTAGTGTCTAGACCGAAAAACTGTTCTATTGTTTCTTATAAGTGGCTCTATAAAGTCAAGAATGAATCCGACTCTGTTAGATTTAAAGCTAGACTTGTAGCAAAAGGTTTTACTCATAAAGAAGGTATAGATTACACTGAAATATTTGCTCATGTTGTTAAATTCACAACTGTTAGGATTATGCTTGCTTTGGTAGCTCAGTTTAATTGGGAAATGAAACAAATGGATGTTAAAACTGCTTTTTTGTATGGAGATCTTGATGAAAAGATTTATGTGAAGCAGCCTGATGGTTATATTGATAATACTTGTCCTGATTATGTGTGTTTGCTTAAAAAGTCGTTATATGGTCTTAAACAGTCTCCTCGTATGTGGAACTTGAAATTTGATAAATGCATGCTAGATTTAAAATTCCAGCGAAGTGCTTATGATCATTGTTTATATTTCAAGAATGATACGAGTATGCCTGTTTTCTTGCTTATATATGTTGATGACATGCTTCTTATTAGTCCTTGTTCTAAATCCGTAGAGAATGTTAAAAATTGCTTGAGCATTAAATTTGACATGAAATATCTCGGTGATGCTAGTAAGATACTTGGCATGAATATAATCAGAGACCGTGAATTATCTGTTATTTACTTGAATCAAAGTTCATATGTTGAAAAGATTTTAAGTAAATTCTCTATGAAAGATGCTAAGTCTGTGAATACCCCTCTTGCTTCACATTTTGTGCTTAGTAAAGAGCAGTGTCCCAAAATGACTTGGAGCTAGACCAAATGAAAAATATACCTTACTCGAATGCTATTGGTTCTGTTATGTACTTAATGGTTAGTACCCGTCCTGATATTGCTTATGCTATTTCGTGTTTAAGCCGTTATAAGTCAAATCCTGGTTTGCCCCATTGGCAAGCGCTTAAATGGTTGTTAAGGTACTTAAAGCATTTGGTAAGTTATGGTTTGAAATTCACTGAGTGTGATGAAGGTATAAAATTAGTTGGTTATGTTGATTCTAATTATGCTAATGATAGGGACAATATAAAATCTACCACTTCATATGTGTTTACCTTATGTGGCTCTTGTATTAGTTGAAAATCTCAGTTACAGCCAATTGTGGCTTTGTCTACGACAGAATCTGAATATGTGGCTATGACCGAGGCTATAAAAGAGGCCATATAGGGTTTACTTTCTGAAATTGGTTTTCTAAATGATAATGTGGTAGTATTTTCAGATAGTCAATCTGGCATTCAATTGGGTAAGAATCATGTTTTTCATGATAGAACTAAGCATATAGATGTTAAATTTCATTTCATTCGTGATGTGATTGCTAAAAATGTTGTTTATCTTGAAAAAATTGACACTAATTTTAATCCTGCTGATATGGGAACTAAGTGTTTACCTGTTTCAAAATTTTTGAATTGTTTGAAAATTTTGAATTTTGACACTTCATGTTGATGCTTGTGTTAGTTTGTCCCAAAAATCCTCTTCTTTACTTTGTGTGAAGTTGGGGTGTCTAGTTTCGTTCCTTTCTATGTGATAGGAATAAACTAGATTTTTGCCTTCCGTACTTTGTTCTAACTTTGTGTTGGATCAAGTGTCGAAGGCTAAGGCGATGATGAATATGCCCTGTAAGTGTATCCTATGAGTGCATCGTGAATTGCACTGGTGTCATGAACCGACACTTGATCCAAGGTGGAGAATGTTGTTATGTTATTTGGGCTTTGGCCCAAATGTTTGTGCAGCCCAAATGTGAGCAGCCCATTTGATCAGTAATCTTTTTGTTCCCAGCCCCTTTCTTGTTCCCAGAGTATGTTTTATTGCTGAAGTTGACTTTTGACTTGGTTCTTATCACCAAGTTTACGATCAATTTTGGGTTTCCGTCTGCGGCGATTTCGCCGCATCGTTCCTCCTCCTTCGCGATTGATGCGGTCGATCGGGTAAGTGTTTATCTGATCTTCTTCTTATCTCTTCAATCAGCCCCTATTTAAACCCCCACACCCTCCCTTTGCAGCGATGAAGAACAACACACGGGTTTTCACACATTTTGGAGTTTTTCTCTTTCGGGTAAATAGAGAGAGTGAGAGAGTTTTGGCAGTGAATTAGTTTTCGTGGGTTGCTTTCTTGGGTGAATTCTTGCTTCCCTATTCTGATTTCTAAGGTCGTCTCTCCCTCAAAGCTAAGATTGATTTGATCGGTCTGTGTGTGTGTGTTGTTTGGCGAGACATAAGAGAGTTTGCAAAAATTACTTGTCCAGGAGGGTTGTGCATTCTTGCCGCGTCCATTCTCGCTTGGGGCTGCTTAATAGTTGGGTCTGTGTACTGGCGGTTTTGGGACTGTACTGCTGCCTTTGGTTTCGTAGCAACGCCTTGGATCATTTTGCCTTGGATTGTGGCTGATTTTCGGAATATTCGGATACTTGAGCCTGAGCCGATTCTCTCTTTCTTTTCCGTTTCTGTTTTAACAGTTTATAATTATTCAGTTTTCTTTCTTAACTGTTACTAATATTTGGTTTTATTTTTCATTGCATGAAAAGAGTTTGCAAAAATTACTGGCATTCGGAGGTGAGAAATCTCAACAAGGACTAACCTGGTTCGAGATTGTTGGCGAGGAAGGATTGGGACATGTGGTAGGAATGGATTGCAAGGTCGGAACAAGGTTGGAATCGTTGTTGGGAATTTCTATTCCCACTACCCTTTTTTCTTTACACACTAACACACTAACCTAAGCACACTAAACACAATAAATGTCAGTGGTATAAAGAGAAAAGGTTATTATTCTAGATTGACCAATTACTTACCCTTTATTATTAACCTATTACCTAACAAAAAATTTATGTAAATTATTCACATTTTAAAATTATTATTATTAACTTTATATTTTGAACTCTACATGTTTGTTATAGTTTAATTAAGTATAATTGTTTTCCCCATAACATGAAAAATAAATTATATTTTAAACATACTATAGAAAATTTACTTATTTATTTTGAAATAGTAAAATTTATTTAATAACCATTAAGAGATAAATTAGGGTAAGATTTTTTTCCATACAGCATGGAAAATAAACCAAAGTCACAGATAAAAAGCCGCCAGTTACGAGTAAAACATTTTTAATGTGTGCAATTGTGATATTGAGGGTATTTTTTATTTTAATACGGAAGATAAGAGATAAATTAGAATAAGATTGTTTTTTGAAAACTTCTCTCTCTCTCAAGCATCAACAATTTTTTTGATTTTTATTTTACATTCTTTATCATTGTTGGACTATATTTTTTTTAAAAAAAATTGAGTTTTTTTAAATGATCAACTTAATTTATTATAAGAGTGGGCACTTTAAAGTGCTAGAAAATGCGGTTGGTGAGGTTCAAACCCCTTTGTTGAGGTTCAAACCCCTGATCTCTCGTATAGAAAGGGACACTGGACACGCCGCTTGAGTTAGAACTCATTAGTTGTAATTTGTATTTTAAAGTTTTTCTTTTTATAATGATTATCATACTATTACTACTTTCATTTAAAATGAACGATCAATTTTGATTAAAAATATATACATTCGCATGGACACATCACTTTTTTTCATAGGCACAAAAGAAGGTTACAAAATGAGGTAACAATATTTTATTGGATGCGTCGATTATGGACTCCGCCACACTCTAATTAAATGCACCAATAAAATTTTCTGACACATCATTTTGTAACCCAAAATGTCATGTGACATTCTTTTTGCATACCTTTAATATTACTCTCTTTTCATCAAGAACTTATTTAATGATAAACATAGATTTTTTTTGAATTTTTATTTTACATGCTTTATTATTGTTTTAATTATTTAGCATGCTTTTGATAATAGTTAAGATTTTTCTCATTCCTTATTTATATACTTCACGCCATCTCGCCGGAAGTTATCCATTCTTGCCATTTGGGCGTCACATTTGAAAGTTTTCTTTCCTAAAATGGCAAGAAATTTTTATTATTTTCCCCACTCATTCTCTCTTCTATTTCACTTTTCTAATCACAACATCAATCAACTTACTATTTTCTACCCCACTTTTTCTCTTCTACATTACTTTTCATACTCATGACACTTCCTTCACTACACTTTTTCCTTAATTTCCATACCAACAAGAAAGGGGTAACTTTTGGTGGGACGGAAATAAATATATAAAGAAGGAATATAAATT